>JANRGW010031866.1:13980-33386 GCA_024733675.1 Psilopsiagon aymara | reverse complement strand
CAGTGGCTTAGCAACTTCATTTGCAGCTCCTTCAGGACATGCAGATGGATTTCATCAGGTCCCATGGACTTGTGTACGTTCAGGTTCTTAAGATGGTCTCGAACCAGATCCTGTCCTACAGTGGGCCTAGGGTCTTCATTCTCACAGCCCCTGTGTTTGCCTTCCAAGACTTGGGTGGTGTGGTCAGAGCATTTGCCGGCAAATACTGAGGCAAAGAAGTCATTAAGAACCTCAGCCTTCTCCAAATCCAAGGTAGCTAGTTCTCCCAATAGCTTCTGGAGAGGACCCCCGTTGACTCTAGCTTGTCTTTTATTTGCAATGTACCTATAGAATCCCTTCCTGTTATCCTTAACATCCCAATTCAAGTTTAATTCTAAGTGGGCCTTAGCCTTCCTAACCTGGACCCTACTTGCACAGTCTAACTACACACCAAGTCTTTGTTTCAAACCTGCCATCCAGTAATTTATACTGACTTCTAGTTCCAGTGTTACAAGAAGGTTTTAATAATAATTCTTTATTCAATTTCCCCCACCTGACATGATCTCTGGGATTCCCACCAGTTCCTCCTCTCACACCGAAGAGCCCTAGCCTATTTCATCACTTCATCTGTATAGAGTCCTAGGCTGATGTTTTCAGAGAATTCAAAGATTTCTTCTGAGTGGTGAGAGACAGCCCAAAAGCTGTGTATCTAAAGTTAGCACCACTTCATATTTATTATCATCTAATTGTATCAGACATTCTATCACACAGTCTAGATCACCATATTCCTCTGCAGCTATTTTTCCTAATTGCTTTGTATTATTTGTAAGCTACATTACTTTGATATTTCATTTTCCAGATCTTCTACTAACAGGCCCTTGCATATGTCTTTGAGGGACATCACTGATGAATTTCTACTGGAAAAGATGACCTTTTATTCCTATGCTTTCAATTATTCCCTACAGAGGAGCAGAGAACCAGAAGAATGGGATGAAATAAATATCAGAAATCAGTCTATTACAAAGAAGTGATGGCGGGTTTGCACAGCTTCATTATTGGTACTTCTTGTGGTATCAGTGTCATATGGTTCACAAAATAAAGGTTCTTTCTAAAATATCCTGCACCACAAAACTAAGGAACTATGATCCAACAGCTAGGGTATGAAGTTAAAAAAAATCTTTCAGCTTAAAACACTTCATTAAACTTCTTATTAATAGCTCTGGAAAGGTTTTCGTATTGGGCTACTGTCAGTTTTCCACAAAAGCATCTGCTTCTTCTGAAAATAATGATATTCTTTATAAAACACCTCCAAACTCAGAGTGCCTAAGCTTGGAAATGATGCCATGGTGGTGACTAATAGCAGTTGTATGTTATTTGCCTTATTTCCTTCCCTATGCACAGGCCTCTCTGTCTGGATGCTGCTTCTCAGGGTGTACCATGGCTTCAGACTTCGATGATGGAACTTCCAAATTCAGTCCCTGCTCTCCACTTCAAAAATAGCTGCAAAACATATGCAGAAAACCCAAATTCTCACACTACTTTCAATTCTTGCACTTTCTTTTTTTTCTGAGCTGAGTAATTTTAGAGTTCAAAAGAAAGCTAATATCCGGGGTCCAAATGCTACTGAGTGCAGTTTAACCAATAACTTGGAAGTAAATTTTCAGAAAGACTGAATTTCCTCCTTCTTTTCCTTTCCCTCCTCTATAGGAAGTGCTAGTATACCCATTTGAAGGGAATGGACATTCTCCATCCCATTTCAGTTGCTGACTACTGATCATTACTGATTTTTGCAAACGGTCAGATTCCTTTTGGGACATTATATGATCAGTAAGATGCACTGTCAAGCCATAAAGCGATACCATAATATAGATTAACTATAAATAAGCATTTGACAATGCAGAGGATGCACATTTCTTACCAGAGTAATTGCTGTATTTTCCAATATCGTGATTCTGTTTCTTTTCTCACAAGAATAACCTGCTTCATTTAGGATAAAGCTAAAGATCTGCTTTTGCTCTTTAGATCACTGCCTGCAAGGACCCTTGAACACTTCACCTGCCAGGATCATAGTCTGCAAAACTGGCGGTACTTCGTCTCTTCATGTCTTAAGTCTTTGAGATGAGCCTAGGTGGCATGGAACTGCTGGCCAGAAGTTATCTGGAATTAGGTGAATTGAAAACATGAAAGAAACCGAACTGTGACTGCTGCCTTCTCTTTCCTTTTGTAGTGAAACACGGAGTTTGCATTGGTGTTTTTTTCTTTCAAAACACTTTTTTTTATACAGTGCTGACTTCCCAAGAGTCTCTTCTTTGCATGTCTTATGCCAGAAAAAAAAAGAAGAAACGAAACTTGGTCTTTTTGGATGGAATATTTTCCCTTCAAAAGACGCACACCAGCAGCCCAGTAGAATTTGTATTTTCTTAGGGGTTTTGATTAGTCTTCAATAGAAATGGTCAAAACGCAAACTCAGAAGTCCTGGTATGAGGTTATTCATCTCATCATCCATCTCTTAAATATATTAGTATATATTCACAATAGTCTGTGAAGTGACAGTGTGGCAATCACCCCATTTCCCTTTTTGTCCATAACTTAGTAGTTAGACATAACTTAGTGGTTAGACATAACTTAGTCAAGCTACTGTGACAATCCAAGAAGCAAGGAAGTCCAGAAGCTATGCCTTTAAGAAGGTGCCCAAAATTCAGAGCAAAATAAATCCAGAGAGGAAGTCATGCTTTGAACATCTGGTTCCTTTCACCACATTTGTGCCATAACCAGCTCCTTCACCGTTTGCCTTGCCAGCCACTCTTGCAAATTCATGGAAAACATAATTAGGAAGCATAATGTGGCACTGGAAAGTTTCTGGATGAGATTTGTGACTATCAGTTCTTCCTTCAAGTCTGGCATGCATGAGATTTTTTCACTAATAAGGCTTAATTGGTTAGGCTCTGCATTGCCATCACAGTACCTACACATGAATTCAAGATGCTTCTCCAAGACATGCAGGGTCAAGGAGTAGGAAGAAAGGCTGCGGGCAGGTGCCCCATGGCCAAAGGAATCCCTTGTGAAGGAATATTCCAGTATTGCAGACATACATACCTACCTTCTGCACCCAAAATAAAATAGATAGCTTGGAGTGTCTTTCATAAATTTATTTATTCTGTCCTGGTATTGGTTACTTATGTAGTCCCTTCTATAAAGCATTCTTAACAGCAAGGGCTGTGCTTGGCATAGCAAGCACTTAGGCCCTGCTGCTGTATGGATATTACTGCCATACATAATACCATTATTCTGTAAAATAAAGTCTTTGAAACTTTGAAAATATGTAGTGCCACTTCTTCTTCACAGTTGCTTTTGATGAAACATCCTTTCCATGCAGTGATTTAATTTCAGTAGGACTAGCCCAGTAAGTAGGGTCAAGATTTGTAAGAACTACAGAGGCTAAGGCTGCTGCCCTTGACAAATTACATGGAGTGCCACTGTATTAGTGTAGCACAATACCCTTTGCATTAGTGTGGGAGGCAAATAAAACCATTGCAAGGCTTAGACTTTTAGGTCATAATACTAAAACTAGTGTTTCTATAGTTTTATAGCTAACACAATCCTTTGATTCAGAGACTTGAACATGCAATTTGGAAATCAGAAGTTACTAAGCTCTGTTCCTTTCCCTGCTAGCAATGGTTTGTGCTGTCTGGAGGACCATGTGCCTTTATAATACTAACTTACCTGTGCCATAGAGGTACTGTGAGCATTAGCTAGTGACTGCTAAGTGCTTTGAACACAAAGCCCCATGCCTCAGATATGTATTTATTATGAAATATAATAATGTAATTATTGGAAAAGTCCCTAATTGTCTCTTAGAAGTAACTGTCACTCAGAACTTACTATACATAGGGAGTGACATATAATGATGAAGCAGTTAAAACTGAAAATTATACTCTTGCTTCTAGTCAAAGCATTTGCATTTTTTTAGAATATTCTTGTTTTCTTTTAGGGATTGGCATAAGAAGCTTTCAGAAAGGCTAAAAATACCTTTTATATTAACTAGCTTTCCTTTTCTTTGGGCTAAGCACACAGAGGTACGAAAAGGTTTTAATGAGCTTCTGAATATTGACATTAGGGCTAGAAAACTGAAAGCGATAGTATTTTATATAGGCCTGATTTATGTAGCAGTAGGGAACATTCATTACTAAAGAATTAATATATTCTGAAATTATGATTGTATAGCTTGCCCTTCAGCACAACACATACCACAGCATTTGACCCAGGGACTGCAAGTTCTGGTCAAGGTAGAACAGGTTTTAGTGAAGATATGTTTTAAAATCCCAAAATGACCGAGACTCTCCCAATAACTTAAGAAAAAACTGTCTTAGCTGCTACAGTCTCATACTTGTTACATCTTGTGTGAACTTGTCCAGATTAAGTATTCAATCACTGGATCTTCTTATGGTTTTGTCTGCTAAATTGGAGATTCGCCATTTATTGGAAAACTTTCTCAACTTGGGACTTTGAGACCATGATCATGTCACCTCTTAACCTTCTTTCAGATAATTTAAGTACACTGAGCTTCTTTAATCTTTCAATGTCAGACAGGATTTTCAGACTCTCAATTGTTCTTGCTGCTCTTTTCTACAGCCTTTCGAGTTTGCCTTAATCCTTCAGAAGTAAGAATATTCAGCAAAAGGATTACAGAATTCTGGGATAGAAATCCATGGGAAACATCCCTAGCTCTGGAGCACCAACCACAGGAATGGCAGTAAAATCAGAGGCCATCAGCTTTTTGCATGGCTCCAACTATGCCAGGCTGTGAGGCTGCTCTTAGGACAAAAATTAAAGAATTTTTCTCTACCCATTGGCTGGACATGAGAACAAGGCAAGGACCTTCAGAGCGAGAGCCTCTAGAGCTCAGTCTTCCAAAGGAGAGTTTATATTTTAGTACATTTTCTTTTTTTTCCATTCTGAATTAGAATTAAAAAAATATTGGTTTAAAGCTCAGTATTCTCTATGAAATTGAATCAGCTTTCCTCACACAACTTTAATAATGATATTAGCATTTCTTTGTTCTTTATTGACCGCATCCCGTAACAGCATTTACAAGATCTGAGACTGAGAAAATACCTCTTTAAAGACTGTTTTGTTAAATCAAGTAGAAAATGATGTTTCTACTGCAGCCAAATGCTAGCAGTCCAAACTACAACATCAGGGCAATTAATGGTTGAGAATACCTGTACAAATTACTAATAATACAAGCACAGTTATGAAGCATCCTGAGTATTTGAAGGTCACTAATTAACCCAAAACCACCTTGATGAGGTAGACAGCATAGTAGTGTCACAATTTATATATGTGTGGTCTAGCCAAGACAGCATAGTTGCATTAATTGAAAATACTATTATGTGCATAGAAAAAGAAAATGGAACTGAGTCTTGTTGGGAGAAATTTCTGTGACAGTGCTCAAGGGTCTCCTTTCTGATAATTCTGACTTCCCAATAGATAACATAAACAAATAGTCATTAATAGGTTAAAAATGAAGTAACTTAAATGATTAATAACGTGTCGTGGTTTAAGCCCAGCTGTAACTCAGAAGCACGGAGCTGCTCTCTCACTCCCCTCACTTTGTCCCCCCCACTCCCAGAGGGATGGTGAGGAGAACTGAAAGAATGTAACTCCCACAGGTTGAGATAAGAACAGTCCAGTAACTAAGGTATAACACAAACCACTGCTGCTACCACCAATAATAGTAATGATCATAAGGGAAATAACAAGAGAATACAACTGCTCACCGCCCACTGATCGATACCCAGCCCGACGTGAGCAGTGATCTCACCCTTCCAGGTAACTGCCTCCAGTTTATATAGTGGGCATGACGTGCTATGGTATGGAATACTTCTTTGGTCAGTTTGGGTCAGGTGTCCTGTCTCTGCTTCCTCCTGCCTTCCCCTCCTCCCTGGCAGAGCATGAGATTCAGAAAGTCCTTGGTCAGAGTAAACATTACTGAGCAGCAACATTGGTATTATCAGCGCTGTTCCCAGGCTGAAAGTCAAAAACACAGCACTGCACCATCTACTAAGAAGGAGAAAAAATAACTGCTACTGCTGAACCCAGGACATTGTTGTTGTCCTCATTTTCCCCAGCTGTAATCTGTAAACTGTTGTCTAAGGCTAATTCATCATTGCCCTAATGCTTTTTTACTTGTTACTGGAATGTGCACATAAAATGCTCCTGAAAGAGAATAATGCATTGGTGCAAATCAGGTTACACAATGGTCAACAGCAGTGAACTGGGGATTGGGTTTCTATTGTCTATTCACTTTCCTACTTCTCTTGTCAGAGCCCACCTGTGTAAATTCAACACACCCACAAAAGGATCTGGCAGTAACTTGTCTGAGCATCCTAATTCTATTCCCTCTGCTGTGAGCGAAGAGTCAGATAAGATCCTGAAGAGACCCATTAGGTACCAGTCTTTCTACACACATCCTCCTCTCCTTAACCACCTAGCCTGCTCTCATCCCTGAGAACCAATATAAAAAACCTGGGCCTTCAGCCTAAATCTTATGCAGCTGTATGTGGTCTGCTCAGTTTAACACCACTCTCTGTAACCCCAAACACTCCAGTAAGCAATAATGCAATCAAGCCATGCTTGTAGCCATTTCCCTATTGGAAGTAATGTAAATAACAATAGTAACAATGCAGATGTACAGCTGTCCTGTAAAAAAGTAGGAAGTCTTGTGATACCCATTGCACTGATGTGTGTACTGGGCAGTATGGAACATACTACACCTGGAACAAAAATGGTGGCTTCAAAAATATAGCCACACACCATGTGTCTGAAATAGTCATTATTAAAACTACACACCTAAACACAGCTCTAACATAGCAGGAAAAGCTGGCTTAGGGTCTCAGCAAGGTCAGCCTGCACTCAGAGAGCAAAGCCAAAGAAGCCCCTTTGCCTGGGGGAGCAAAGCCCAACTTACAAAAAAACAACTCTAATTTCAGACTGAAGCTCTAACATCCATTCTGTTTCTTCTATGTCAAACACTAAGCTAAAGGACGGGAAAAGAAAACTTCTGTTCCCTTTGTTTTTAATGTATTTCTGTTTATCTCTTCATAGTATCATTTTGTGAGGCAGCTTCAAAGCTTTGCAGGCAGGCTGAATATTAACCATCCACTGCCATCCACTCAGTCACTCCTGGCACAGGTTAATCCCTGTATCATAGGCTGCCACCAGTTTGCTAAGCAGCTTAAAAGGACATGTTATAACTTTGACAATGACCTGCTAATGGTTTTACATTTCTCAGAAGTATTATGAGCTATCTTTGTCATTTTTATCTTCTAATGAGATCAATAAATTTAGGAAGCAGACATAGATGGTGCAAACTGCAATGCCACAGCCAAGGACGTGGCATGTATAACTGCTAAACTATAAATAATAATGCAGGAACTATAATCAAACCTTGACTTTTACAGAGGAACATTTTGTCGCAAGTACTTCAGCATTAACAAAAAGTCTTCTCATTTGTTAGGAAAACAGTATAACCCTTGATTTCTTTTTTCATATCACACCATGCCAATCTCTTAATGAAAAGCTTCACACTGAGAAGTATGTTTCAGTCAGTGATTTTTTTCTTTTCCAGTGGGAACTAACAGTTTTTGATGTTTTAACCCTCCCTCGCAGTCTTTGGTGCTTCTACAGGAAATACGCATGTCAAGTTAAAATTTTTGCATAGCTGTACAGCACATCTCACTGTTTCTAAACCACATATTATTAGCTCTGCCTTCACCCTTGCAAACAACTACAAAAGCTCCTAGGATTTAAAAAGGCAAAAAAAGATCTTGGGTTGCTTCCAGTGCAGAGGACCACAGATTTGGGCTGTGGCAGGGAACATGTCAGTTCACACATCCCATCTATTATGCCACAGTTTGGGGCTGGGATGCTGGGCCATCTCAAAGCAGCATGAACACCACAGAGACTCTTTCACCTGCTGATCCCTCTGGGAACTACACAGTCCAGGTGTTCCCCAGAGATAACAAACCATTCCCAATGTGTTTGCAAATAGGGAAGATGCACACAACACCTGAATGGCCTGGGAGCAAGGTACATTTACCCTCCCCTGAGTTTTACACCTGTGGTTGTCCTCCAGAGCACATACCTGTCCCAAACAAGCCTGAAAACAAAAGAACATTCAGTGTGCCATAGACCCGCATTTTATCTTACAGTGCCTGCAGTTTCTGGTTTATATAATGAATCGAAGACTTACCAAACTCAACCTGAAAAATGCATTGTGGCAGATCTTTTCACATCCTACCTGCCTATTGTGCACAGAAAAATTATTGTCTTCAGTAGGGTTTGTATTTGCATTCTAGTCAGATTCAAAACTCTTTGACTATAAAATTTGATGGATTTTTGGTTTGTACAATAAGGATATCTTTAAAGAGATTACCCTTGGCAATATTTAGGAGATATTCTGGTAGAGCACAGGTACTCTTCCCTATAGTCAAACACATAGCAAACTGTACTACCAGATTATAGAGCCTTCCTTTAGAACACTATTTAAGCAGCAATAGTATCAAATGTAGAAAGCAATTCAAACCAGCTGTATATGTGTCTATAAACAAATAAAGGACTAGCTACTAATCTAAGTACCCCAGGAACGTATGGCTTGACTTGGAAAAGACTTTTCTATCAGAAAATAGAATGGTTTGGATTTTTTTCTTCTTCTTTTTTTTAGCAAATGATCACAGTCGATGAAAATTAAGGCAATTGAGCACCTCTGAAATGCCAGCAGCTCCTGCCTTAGTGCACTGCATTGTTGCAATGTCAGGAATGAGCCCCAGGAAGGCTTTCAGTAGCACTGCAGCCATGCTGCTCTAAGTGCTTACTGCTGACACTGGTACAGATGAGCCCAAGCTACATGTGAGCAGAAAATCAATTACAGAAACTAGAGAATGGGGAAGAGGGAAAAACAAGACTTGAGTTATCAAATACCTTTCAAAGTGCTGTATACTCACAAACCAAAAGCATATTTTTCTGCCAGCTTTAAAAAATATTGTTCCTAATTTGGATAACAAAACTGGATTATGTTTCTTAATGGATGTGCATGATATCTGTATCCAGAGAGGACAGGAGAGTCACATTGCTGGTCTGTGCCCAAGAAAAAGCATAGAGTTCAACACACACGTTATCCCTCAAGCATACGTGAGCAGGACTAATGCAAAGGTACATGTGCACTATTTAATCTAGGCTTTATTTCTCCAGCAGCATCTGCATTCTGCTCTTCACCTGCACTGAAATGAGGTTAATAAGGGCTCCAAAATGGAAATGCTGGGCCCAGCTCTGTCACCTCCCTCTCCAGATGCAGTATCAAAATCTCTATGATGTCAATAGAAACAGAATAAATAGCACTGTTTGTTGGGAAGTTCATGTTGCTATATTCCAGAAACTGTGAAAACCCACCTGGCCTTTTGTAGAGGGTTTCTCTCCTGGTTTTATTTACCAGCACAAACAGCTCTTTCAGTCCCTTCATTCACAGTCAGATATTGTGCAACGGATGAAAACCATGAGGAGTGTCTCAAGCATGATCAGGACACAAATCACCTCACCTGTTTCTGATTATCTATAAAGTACGTATTCATGCCTGTCTTAGTAGGCTAAACTCCCATCTTGCAGTCAATTGGCAGAAACAGAGGCTTCATGAATCTGAACTCAGATGTCAAACTTAGGGTAACACAGATCATGTCCTAGCTGTGCTTATTTCAATTTGATGGCTGCTAAGTGTGTCTAGAAAATGAGCTTAGACTTTGACTTTGAGGAATCACAGTACACTCATCTATGTTCTACTGTGTCCTCCACCTCCTTGTTTATCTTCCATTTCCCTGCACATGGTTGCAGAGAGTCCTCTTCTTCCTTCATGCTTACTATTTTTAGCCACAGTTTTAAGAACTTTTGATGTTATCTATGCACCCAGCTTCCACTTTCCCTGAACTACCTGCTTTTTGAGACACATCCATCCACGTATGTAGTTGCTAGTGATTAGTCTCACATGACAGCTTGGAATCTAACATAATTTGACCCATGCAACATGTCTCCAGATTTTGGAGTACCAGTGAAAGTCAGTTACTTTTAAATACCTGCAGATGGGTAGACCAATAGAAGAAAAACGCTAAACCCTGTTCAGATCTCCTCCTGTCTCCATATCATATCCAGTTTGACTCTAGCATTTGCAGAGGATTTTAAATCCTGAGGTGAGTATCACCAAGCTGATGCTGTGGGACTTCCTAAGAGTTTTGATATAATAGTCTGGAGGATTAGGAGGAGCTGGGAGAAACAGAGCCTCTGGATATTTCTGTACCAAAACAGATCCAGGAAAATGATAGCAAGGAGACAGAAAGGATCAAAAGATTTTACAGCTATTGCCTTCAGCTGTGTTTCACCTTGTTTCCAGTATTTCATCTCAAAATATTCATCTCATTTCTAATAAGAATGCTGTCCTTGTTAAATATATGCATTTTAATCAATTATTTTCTGATAAGGCTATGGTATGATATAAATCAGAAAGCACAGTAGATAAGCAGTGAATGCATACTGTTGGAGCATCCTTGGTATGTGGAGCTCCATGACATTTGAACATTTACTGTTTCAACACAAAGATAAGGATTTATGTTTTACAATTGCTTAAAACTTTACACGTGTGCTTCACAGCTTTACTAATAACAAGCTAAATACAAAGGCCCAATATTATTATTATGGATGAAAACTTAATATCTACTGAAGCCATTGACCTGAATACGTATATAGAGCTACCTAAATGTATTAAGGCAGGTCTGCCTTTGAAAATGATACTGAAATGCCACACCACCTATTTGAGAATAAAATATATTCCCACACACACATGGAGTACCAGTGACACTGATGAATGAGTATTAGCATTTCAATGATGAAATGAGGAGAGATGAGTGAACACCACCTGATACTGTAAATAAGCATGCTTCACAGAGAAGAGGCATAATTTTCTATCTACAATCTAACCATGACCTCAGTCCTGACCTGAAAAGACCACTTTCCCTAGTGATTAGATCAGAGATAATCCCACTGTGGCATGCACCCAGGTGTGTTGAACTGAGCTGAAGTGGTTTTGTGACAAATCCTGAATTTTTAATATTCAAAAGCAAGTCCAGGAATATCTTGCAAACTGAACTCAATTTGTGCACAGTGAGAATCCATTATTTTTCACTCTGTTAAGCAACTACACCTGAATTTCAGACAGCATATTTTAATACCTTATCAAGTGTTCCAATTTCCTGTCTTTTTTATAAATATTACTCATTATTAAAACTGCTTTTTGATCTTTAAAACTCTGGTCTGGCAAGAAGATTTACATGATGCTTTATATGTCCAGAGAATCAACACACTATTGGGCTGGCAGAATTTTACTGATAGAGGTATTCCAACGGTAATTCAAAGCTCCAAGTTTAGCACTCAGGGCACTAAATGCCATGCTCACAATGCAATTATTGCTGCTGCCTAAACTTGCTGCATATAAAAGTGCATTTCAGCTCTTGATGCAGATGTCTGTTCCTGACACCTCATCTACAGAAATTTCAACTCCATGCCTTCAGACTTTTTTTCTAACTTCACACACATCAACAACCTCTGATCCCCAGCAGCAATACACTTAAGCACCTGAAATGTTTATCCTTAACGCATTAAGCAGAAAGAACTATGACCCATATGTTGCAAGTGAGCAAACAGAGTGACCTCCTGTCATTCAGGAGGACTGTGTCTCAACCCAAAAGTTCATCTTTTAAGTCTCATATCTTAGGCAGACATGGTATGACTATGAATCTGTGGTAATACAAGGTCTAAGATGCAACAGTCAGTGTGCCCATGCTCTAAAGCCAAGGGGGAGCACATCTTTAGCAATTTGTCACAATACCTTGATCACACAGCTGAGCCCGTAGACTATAAGTGGATCAGTAGGTGCTGTTTCCCTCCCTTCCCTGCTCTGATCCACAGGGCTGTGGGCCTCCCTTCTGCTACATGCAGAGCCAGTGACCCTGGTGCTGGCTGCAGGCCTGACATTCATATTCCCTTATGTTGGCATTTATTTTCTTTTAATTTGTTGAGCTGTTTCCATGTGTAAATACCTGGTTATTGCAATGGGTGTCTGTACACCCCTATTTTACCAAAACATTTAAAAGTAGCAAGTTGTCTTCCAAATTTCACCTTTGCAGCAGCAGAAGGTTACAGGCTGCTGAGCAGTTTCACCTGATGCAGCACCACGAACATTCAGGTCTGATGTGAATATTTTCTGGTCAGCAGTCACCTAAGAGGTTCTATTTAAAATATTACTGTCTCAGTTGCACGAGACAAATCAATTATGATGAAGTATCTCCCATGTACCTGTTCTTAGGTTCAGTTTTCAGGTGAAGACTCATCTGAAATGAATGAATACATATATTTTTTAAGTACAGCATTTTCCCCTTACTTTGAGTAACCAGCAATTTGCTTTCAGTATTACACTTTGTCATTGGATCCAGTAATAAGCCCACTTCAGGAAAGAGCTGAAGCAAGTCACCTGCATTCTGCATACCAAGAAAAACAGCGAGCAATGACAAACAGAAATTTTAGGCACCTAAAAGGGTATATCAAAGTACCATCATAGTTATGCATTCTCCTCACTGTAGCTCCACCTTGCAAGACACAGTATTTCTTACTATAAATATCATCTCTCTCATGTCAATGTGGAAAGAGAGCTAGGTTCAGAAATACATTGACGACGTCTGGGGAGAAAGCACTCCTCCTTCAATACTGCTACTGACCTTCCCTCTGGCTCTGCAGCCTTTGAACCACTCTGAATTGTTTATCAAAATCACAAACGAGGCACAAGTCAATTACCCTCTTAGAGCATAAAGCTCTGAGTCTTGATTACATGTGCAAGAGGAATATTTACTTTTTAATCAGGGTTGACTGTGGGGTGTGGAGGTAAGGCTATTTTGAAGATTAATTAGTTAGTATTTGTACATTGCTTTGAAGATGTGAGATACTAAGTATTTTTATGGCATCCAGCTAATAGCCTTAACTCTTTCAGCCATACTGATGTCAAGGCCTTGAAAAGTGGCCCTTCTGAGCGATTTTTATGTAAAACTTTAGTAAGCCATATTGACAAAATGCAAAGATGGGATCTGCAGTTTCTGTCCCACTCTTCCATTTCTGCCAAGCCCTGCAAGGAAATGGTGCATTTTTAAAACACCAATAGAAGAGGCAGGTAGTTGCAGAGCACATGGATTTACCTCCTTTTGATTCAGTGTTTGTGCTTGGCAAAGATGAGCAGTTTGTATATTACAAACATGGTGCATCTGTTCTCATGACATCCTGCTGAAGAAAACCATGAGCTTCCATGTTCATTTTGCAGGTGAAAGATTTAGAATCTTTGACAATTTGGACCTTTCTCCTATCCAGGTGGCTAAATCCCACAGTGGGATTTAGGTGGATAAGTATTTTCTGGAACTTAGCCTGTGTGATTTGCCCAAGGTCAAGCACAGAGCATATCTATTCAGTAAAGGGAGAAAAAAAGTTCCATGCTACTGCTTTAACCACTGTCTTATTCCTCCCTTCCTAAACAGACAGCTGAGCTCCCATGTTCTTTTGCATTAGGACAACCATTTTTTATACACAAGTTCAGGAGTTTAGCTTTAGTCTTCTGAACAATCAAACCCATACAGACAGTCTGGGGTTACAAGGAGACAAATACAACCCTTTTCTTAGGCAACCACAGACTATAAAATCACAGGGGATGCTCAAACTTTGGGATGTACCAACTGCATTGCTTTTGTATACCCCACAGCAGCTGGACAGAGCGCAGTATCAAACCTCAGGAGGAAAATGGCTATTCTGTCAGCCACAATGCTGGTGTGCATCTGCCACTGTGAGAAGGGGAGATTATGAAAACAGGAAAAACAATAAAGGTGGCACACTGATGCCAGTCTGATATTCCAAGATCCATCCTCAGGAAAGTTAAGAGGCCTCTTGGCATATGGCTTCAGCTGAGACGATGGGCAAGAGAAAACCCCAAGGTCTCCAGCTGAAAATACAAATGACAAAGAGAAATTTCTGGAGGAGAGAGAATGGAATGAGCCACCATGCATGTAACTGGCATTTAAAATCAGGTAACAAATGGCAACCTTGTTATCATCAATTATGGCAAAGCATAATGTCACATAAAAGCTCAAATATGTAAAAGAGACAAGGTCCTTTGACTGAATATGCTCTACCTGCATCCAGCACAAATTACACAGGCTGGAAAACTAAGCAGCTTCTTACAGGATCAGGTATTATACGAAGTGCTCAGGATTTGGGTTAATGAATACAGCATTCTCCCAGATGTTCCATCATTGTTCCAGAGTGGGAGGAAAGCTGGCTGCAGACCAAATCAAATTTTTATATTCCTCTTAGATAGTGCCAGACACTAAGATTTCATCAATATAACATCTGAGGCACAGAGGCAACGCATCATGGTTGGATAACCCTATATTCAATCCATTTTGCTGAAGACAGGACAAATAAACTAAGAATCAGAACATTCAATGAGTCATATCAAAGGTATAAATTGAAAGTCAACACTTGTACTGCATATAATCTAGCTGAAAAAGAATTTATAGCCTGGAATTTCCCATTTAAACACTGCTGCTGCTTCTTGCAGATATACTCCAAATGCTAACTTTAAACACTGCCAGTCCTTTCAAGTTGGGTTTTCTGCTTACTTCATAATATCTTTAGGATGCACATCCTTCTCCAGGGTAATGGAGAGTTTCAGAAAACAAATTACTTGCTGAAAATGCCTAGAAAAAGTGCACCATTTAGTTTTTACTAAGGAGCTAAGTTCAGTCTGGCCTTTTTTTTTAAACATACCATCCTTTTCTGTAAGCAGAATTAAACAAGGAAGTTTCTGTGATGCACAGAAACAGAGATCACTAGAAAAAAAAGGTGGTCAGCATAACACTCTAGAAATGCCTTAGAGGTGATGACAGGAATACAGAGAGTCAACATCTACACTGGCCAACAGAAACCCACCACAAGAAATAAACCAAACTTTTCACAAAATACACAGAAATTAATAATTTTTTGCAAGTTCATCTTGAGTGCATGGCTGATCCTCACGCCAAGCAAGAGGCAAGCTGAAGTCAGAGAAGAGGGTGTACTTGGGGAATGAGTTTTAAATTGAGGCTTAAAAGCAGACTAGGTGAGGTCTGTGTTTATAAAGCTTAAGATCCAGTTCAGTTACACTGATCTGATTTGGTCCACACTTCTGCTTAAACTGGTCACTTAGCCTAGAGGATTGTGCATGTGTGCTTGCTTACGCATACACATCCATGAGACCTAAACACCTACATGGATGTTTTTTATACCCTCTTAAAAAGCAGGTCAGCACTGAGCATTCACTGGGCACGAAACACTAAACTATAAAATGCTCCCTGCATGGTGCTAGCAAGGATTTCAGGTTTGGGGCACAAGTAAGTATCTAGGAGTGCTGTAGATCTGTTTGATATGCTGCTTCCTAGGTGCCCTTTCTTAACAGACACACACCTCGCATCATGTAGTAGGAGAGAAAACAAGTAGGGAAGAAGGAGATGCCATAAGGCTGCTGCCCAAGACTGAGTCCTGCCTGTGGTCCTCTTTAAGCCCAAGGGCCACAGCAGGAGTGCAGTAAAACATCTCTGTAGCTTCAGGGACTTGGCAGAGCCTGGAGCTAGGGAGCTACTGCATCATGGTGAACACATGGTACACAGGAGACAGGAGCTGTGGGACAGCTGACTGAACACCACATATGGAGCACAACAATTGGCTTGCACTAAACTTAGGGTTGCGCCTCCTCCAGCTATAGTCACAGTCACACCATTGATAATTCAGGGAAATGTATCTTGTTTATCGAAGCTGTAATTCAGCCAGTGAAAACGACTACACAAAACCACCTTTAAACTTTAAGGGGACCAAGAAAACCTCACCTTCATTTATGTCCCATGTGAAACCTTTCACTTCACCAGTTGCAGAAACATGGCACGTAAGTGAAAGGGTATTGACTCGTTCTTAAAGGGAAAAATAATTTGCATAATATAATATAATACTTTTGTGAAGCCTATTTCTGTGTGTGTAACATGATGATGAGTTGATAAAGAGGGAAGTGTATTCTTGGAAATGCAGGCTTCAGATCCTGTTGATAATAGGCGAAAAACTTGAATTGTATTTATTCATCTGGGGAATATCCTGTCTCTTTTGCATAAAGCCTGTTCTCTTCTGCACGCATTTGTCTAAATATATCTTGAATTTCCATTCAGCTCTGGCTTGTTGGTTTGGTCTTTTTTTTTCTTTTTAAGTAATTATTTACAAATTAGATTTCTTGAGAGTAAACTATCAGAGGAGACACACTCCCCTCTCTTCAAATGTATGCAATAGATCTAATTATTTTTCTGTAAAACTACAAACAACCTTCTAAATAATGACAATCATTAGAAAACATTAGGGTCTGTCACTTATAATCTCTGCCAACTGCTGATAACATTTTATTACTGCTTAGAAAGGTTGATTAAAGCTTGTAATAGATTTAGTGAGGGTGAAAGATTAACAAAAAGGTATTTATGGTAGAGACACTAAAACATAATATGTTCTCAGTAAACACTTGAAAAAATCCAGCCCTGTGACATTTATAGATGTTGCTCAAGACATTGCTTTTCATCTGCACAGTGAGAGCAGCAACAAGTTTCTACATGCTGGGAAAAAATAAATGAAATAAAAAAAAGAGAAAAAGGGAGAGGAGCGCATTACCTTTGTATGTCTCGTGTCAGAGCAAGTGAGAAAGCACTCTTCAAAAATAAGCCAGCTGAAACCTCAGAATAAGTTCCTGGGAATGCCACTGTTTGACCATTAGACAATCTCCTGTGAAATTACAGCAATACAAAACTAAAAACCAGGCTGGATCATAAGGTACTGACTAAGGGGCATCTATTTATGCCTGGCCTTGGAGGAGGATGTCACTAACATCTCTCAGTCCACACACCCCACACCCCTGACTAGGGGGACAGACACACTGTGTGGGGCTCAGCGCTGTAGAGCACAGCACTGAACACATCATAGCTGGCGCTCTGTGATGGGCTGGCAAGATGGGCAACAAAGCTTTCCTTCTGCTCAGCTTTCACTGGGAGAAGGCACAGCCAACAATAGGCTAGCAACTCTTAAGAGCATTTTTCACTATGGAGCTGTTACAAAGTATGGAGAGAACTGCAAGAGCATGTGGAGGCACTCACATCCCTCAACAGCAGTGAGGTCCACCATCCTCTGGAGATGCCAACCTTGCAGCAAAGAATTACTTTAGGATCTGCACTGAGCTTAGATGCCTCAGGTGAGAACATGCATTCCTGTGGCACAGTAGGGTCCCCCTGAAACATTTGATTATTTATCCAGACATAGGGACTACTTGCAGGTACTCATTTAACGGACTGCAGGATCATCTTGCTTCTCATTTCAGAACAGCCTCTGCTGAGGCCAGCTGTGAAAGACCTGGTGAAGCTGAGAAACAGGTGCCCAAACTCAGCAGTTAAAACTCAAGCCAAGGATGAGAATGCACATGCGATGGCAGAGATCTTCAGCTGTCCTAGTTCAGTCCTGACCTTCAGTATTGTGCTCTGCCTCTCATCTCCTCTAGGCAAGGAGATGGAGCAGGAGGATTTGCCTGGCTTCCACAAGCCTGTGGCTTACCTTAGCAAAACAAACTGAGGTCTATTCCAATAAACTGTGGTGAGTCAGAGGATGCAGAGCATCCACACTCAGACATTAGGAAAAATCTCCAGTAGTGATCTGGAACAGGCAGTGAGGAGGCTAACTGGTTCAGACTGCCTACCTTAAGCCAACACAGCAGGACTAGATGACTTCTCAGGGTCTTTTTCTAACCTAATTCTGTAACACCCCTCATGAATGATCTCTCTGGTTTGGTCTGGGGTTTTATTTTATGATAGGCTAGTATTTAACAGCACACCTCAAGAGTGACCAACTGACACCAAAGAAATCATTTGTTAGAAACAAGCAACCATGCAGATCACAGCCAAAAGCAGCACACTGGAAAATAAAAACAATTTCTGTGCTGTGCGTGCCTTGACAAGTCTATACCAGATATACATACACAGTCTGTGAACACATTAATGCGTGGCTCATCAAAGAGGTCAAATTGTGGTGAAGCAGAATGAGCTTGTGGTTAATCCGAGCAGAGAGCCACTGTCTGTAGCCTGTGAAAATACGTGTAAGTTAAAGTACTGCAAAGTGGATGACAGATTACAGAACCCGTGAAAACGCAAATCAGCCTGCCCCAAACCGTTCCTCAAATGCACTACTCCAGTGACCCTCGCTTCAAGGATGACTCACATCTTTCATGTTGAAAAGTGGAATTTTTTTAAATGTCAAGTGATGGTCAAAACTAAGATTGTTATTTATTATGGAAGATGTAAAGCCAAATCTGTCCCTCATTTAACCATACTCCACTGTGTCATAGCCAACATGTGAGCCCAAATGCATCTTCTGAGATTAAGTTAGACAGTGATGGTTTTTCCCCCTCATTCTTTCATACCTGGAAAATGAACAAAGCCTCAAAAAGAAAATATTTCCAGGCTATATAAGGACACACAAAAAGCAACAAATGCAAACAAAAATACCATATTTATGTGTTGATGTAGTGAGTCAGAATAAGCAAGACAGCTTTACCTGAGAAGTTAGAGTCTGAAAACAAACCCCGCATGTTTGGCAACAGGCACAGAAGATTTTTGCAGGAAAACCCAAAAATAAGTTTGGCAACACACTTTACAACTCCCACAGGTAAGCCTTGTTCACCCAGGCAGGCTCACCAAAGTCAAGAAAAAAGAAGAATCCTATAATGCTGGGTGCTGAGCACCCCTCATGCCCTGTATTCTACATGCTGCCTGTGCCCCACAGAGCTTTCAGCTGAAAGCTGTTTTTGCAGGGCTAACCTGCTCAAACAGCTATATTTCTCCTGGAGAAAATAACAAGTCAGAAGTCCATCAAAGGTTGGCATAGCAAGCTAAAGCCACAGAGCACTGGGACAGGCACAGTTCTTTATTTCCAGCATTTATTCCTGATCTCTGTGGCATTTGAATGCCTTCAATATGATCCAGAAAGATGGTTTTCTACCAGGGCAACAAGGATAATAAGAGGATTGCAAAAGACACTGCTAACACTTGATTATGATGATGATAAGTTAATTCTACATAGTCTGAACCATTTTGGAGTAGAAAATGCATAAAGGACTTCCACCTGACTGAAATTCTGGTTTGATTATGACAAAGTTAGTCATGGAAGACTGTCGTGGTTTAAGCCATAAATCAGCCACGCAGTTTGTTCACTCACTTCCCCCTTTTTCTTCCCTCTGCTCC
>JANRGW010031865.1:5597-30415 GCA_024733675.1 Psilopsiagon aymara | reverse complement strand
GAGGTTTTTGGGAACTTCTAGAAGATACAGTTTCTGGTGACCCTTTTGGGTCTTGTTTGTGACTGCTGCTGGCAGACCTCATGGTGGCAACTTAAAATCTCTGTGCCAAAGTTTGTCATCTGGAAAACAGAGGCAGTAATGCTTTTCAGGCATGCAAATACACCATGGCTCTTGATTCATTGTAAAGCACATTAAGACACTCCTATAGGAGCAATAAAGAAGTGAGGGATTTTCTCTGTGTGAATACCAAAGCGTTTTGAACAGGGTGATAAATGTTCCCTGTCATTTTCATGAATATCATGAAGCACATGGTTAGTCAGAGATGGACAAAGCCAGTCCTAGAGAGAGAAGACTCCAAGTCAAGTGAGCAGTCAACCCCTGGGGTTCAGGTCTTAGTAATTGGGAAGACTCCTTTGCTCCTGTAGCCTGGGACAGCTTAAGTGAAGCCACCGGGAAAAAATCCTGGAATCATAGAATGGTTTGGATTGGAAAGGACCTTAACATCATCCAGCTCCAACCCCCTGCCATGGGCAGGGACACCTCACACTAAACCATATCACCAGAGGCTCTGTCCAACCTGGCCTTGAACACTGCCAGGGATGGAGCATTCACCACTTCTCTGAGCACCCTCACAGGGAAGATCTTCCTTATATCCCCTGGTTAAGTTTAAACCCATCACCCCTTGTCCTGTCACTACAGTACCTGATGAAGAGAAAATAATTCCTTTTTTGAGGATGCTGATCAAAAAAGAGATGTTACTGTAAACATGGGAAGATGATCACACTGAAGACCATTAATAAGCATCAGCATTAGGGCAAGTTACAGACTCTTTGTTTAACTGCCAACAATGAGGCAATACTTTGACAGTGTCTGGGCTGGGAACCAAATACAGAAGGTCACCTGCAATGGAAACCAGTGCCCAAGGGTGGACTTTGCATGAGGAACTTAACAAGGGGATAACTAGGCTGGGAAATGCCTCCTCCAGCATAGCACAGCATTGCTGTTGCTTGGGTTGGTGCAAAATATATCCCTGTGTTCGCATGAATGTCACTTTGATGGCCAGGATAATTGGCAGCTAGCTCTCCCAAGCTTTCCTCTCATTTCTGCCAATGATTTACTGTGTGACCTTGAGTAAATTGCTGAGGAAACCATTTCTTGCAAAGCGAGGTGGCCTAAATCTGAGAGGGGACCATGGGATTGCATCAGCCATTGCAACGCAAAGACTATTTCTAAGGGAAGAACAGTGACAATGCCACATATTGATGTCAACATGGTTTTGATCTAGTTCAGCTATCTTTTATGCAATGACACGGTTAAATACCTGACCAAAAAAGAATAGAACTAAAAGGCCTGAGCAACTGTTAAAAAGATTGACTAAAACTCAGAGGAAAGCTCTTTTCCAAGGAAAAAAAGCGACATGAGGAAGAGCCATGAGTAACTATACTGGAGAAGGTCTGCAGTGAAGGAGTACATCTGATATCTAATGTAGGCACTTAAGTACTGAAAGTCACACTGGACTCTTTGAATAGTGAATGGAGAGATGGTCAAATATAGCAGTTAAAGTTCACGGCACATTTAATCTCATCCTAAGGTAGATACTTACCTTTGCTCAGGGCAAACCTGCACTGGGAAAGAAACAACCACCAAGTTTTGCAGAGCAGCAACTCCTGGACTGCTACAGGTGCCCCTAAATGTTTCCTGGAGAAAAGTGAGCTCTGCCATATTGCCATTTAGAACAAATTCATGATTAATAGGCTTGACAAGTGGCCAAACTGTTGTTTGGTAATATGGAGCGTTCATGTTCAATCTTCTGGAAGGTATAAATAGCTTCCTTCAGAAAAAAATGAGACTATTTCTGAGTGCCCAAGAAATAAAGTAGGGCTATACCTACATATTTGCTTGTTTTTCTTTTAAATGCTGCAGGCTTTCTTCTTCAAGAGACAGATTCCCTTAGATCACGGCAGTTTGATTCATGGACTATGAGACCTTCCCAGTGTTGAAACCACCTTCACAGAAGAACACACTGGGGCTAACTTTGTTAGACACCTACTTTTAGGAGTCTAGATCCCCTTATAGTTAATGGAAAGAAATAGGAACTTCTAGTGAATAAAACATCTCATCCTCATGTCAAAAGAGGTTTCAAAAGCAGCTCACATAAATCAGACTCTAAAAGTGCTTTTTCTCTGTATTGGCTCTGACAGTACAACTGTAATGTCAAACTTAGATGTCCATGTTTAATGTTTGGTGAGAGGAATCCCACCTATTGAGATGGGCTGATCTCTGGGCTTTGAGGACAGACCTGCACTGGGGATTGGGATGGGGATGTTTGATTCTAACCCTGATACTCCTTGAATGGACTTGTCTGACTGCAGGACTTCGAGGTAAAGAGCCACTTTTGGAAACAGAAAATGAAGTATCAGGAATTCGTTTATTGATCCACTGTGACAGGAAGGAAGTTGTGCAACCTGGTGACCTGGGAGGATTTGGGACAGTGCTTTAGGGCAAGAGGAAACAGCTTTCAGTGCACAGATTATCAAGTGAACATGGCAGTTTGTCCTCTCAGTTGATCATGCCACTTACCAATACCAAACCCATGCCTTATGCAGGCTTTATAAATGAGCTGGGCCATGTATCTTGAAATAGATGGGAAAACTAGTTACTGCTGCATCCTCAACTTACGTGGGTGCTAGGTTGTTCCTGGGCCACTGAAGATGCTCTAAAAATCATCAGCGTCGTAGTACAGGAATGGTCATCCTGAAACTTTATTACCCCATTAGATCAGTTTAGGTTTGGTTTCATTTCTCATTGTGGATATTGTTATCTCTCTAGATCCCATCCCAAAATGGCACGAGACGACCTTGTGGATGCAAATTACGTATTTCTGGACATTCATTTTTGCTCTGCCCAAGACATAAATATTATAGCTATGTGTCCTTGTCCAAGACCTACTGAGGAACAGCTTATAGCTGGCGCTAGAGCAAAACAGACATCTTAAATTGAAAGATGTCTCAAACAGACATTAAACTGAAAGAAGGTTGATTTTAGATATTAGGAAGAAGTTCTTCCCTGTGAGGGAGGTGAGACACTGGCACAGGTTGCCCAGAGAAGCTGGGGCTATCCCAGTCCCGGCTGGAAAACTCTCCATTAATACTCTGTAGTCTCTCCTGCTGCCCCAAGTATTTTCTTCTTCAACCAGTTTCTTCCTCCTGCAGCCTAGAGGGGAAACCCAAGTAGCTGCCTGATTTGAGATGTGGGAGGCCTGGGATTAATGCATATGCTGGAGACAGACTGATTGACTGAGAGTCAATGGGATGAAGGACAAAGCTATCCACCAGGCTGGGATGTGGGGGTATATTTTCACTAGCTACCGTGGGAGCTTGGAAGATGAGGGAGAGCTCCTCATAAAGGAGGAAGAGGAAGGTTCAATTACATGCTGCAGTTGTCCCTGCTTCAGTGGGAGGGGGAAGCACATAGCCTGGGGTCTTGACTGCATTTCTGCCTGGCAGCAAGCTTCTGCACTTTGTGCAGTGCCTGCTGAGTCTCTCCATGATGAAGCTCAGATGGGGTGAAGTGATGGGGCTCATCACCATGTCACAACCCTTCAAACTCTTTTCAGGGCATCTTCCAAGCTTTATATTAATCTGCAACCAGTGTTGCCCAACCATAACACAGTCCTGGAAGCCTTCTTTTTACACCTCAGGCTATTCAGCAGTGTTTTTCCCCTGCCACTCAAACTTATCCTACTCTACAAATAGTCTTGAATAACCTTGTAGTAGCCTTGAGCAAGTAATATCCTGTAAGATTACTGTTGAGAAATATGTTCATGTGGTAAAAACAGGCTCATAATAGACTTTCTTTAACTAAGCTTTTTGTTGGGCTTGCAGCAGTAGTGCTTGCAGGGTTTACTCTGGCTGTTAAGAACAAGGTCCTAACACAGCACCTTGTCCCGGAGGATGGCAGCATCACTGGGAACTGCATGCAGAGTAGATAGATGTATTCAGCTCCCTGAGTCATCAGGGCAGTCCAGCACAATATAGCTGTTCAGGACAGGGAATTAAAAGCCATAATGAAGCCCAAACTGATATGTAGCCAGGGCGTTAAGAGTGGTGAGATTATTTCACCACTAGTCCTTTGCTGATTGTGTTCATGGGCACTTTGCCTACAGAAGTGCTTCTATATGACACTCCAGGTGTTTTTAAGCTATTCTCCATCCCAGTATTTCCTGATTTAGCTTGGGAGACAAAGAGAAGTCATTATTCAGCCTTAGGGAGATAGAATCATAGAATCATAGCATGGTTTGGGTTGAAGTGACCTTAAAGCTTGTCCAGTTTCAACCCCGTGCCATGTGCATGGACACCTTCCACTGGAGCAGCTTGTTCCAAGCTGCATCCAACCTGAGATGGAACACTGCCAGGGATGGGGCAGCCACAGCTTCTCTGGGCACCCTGTGCCAGCGCCTCAGCACCCTCACAGTGAATAATTTCCCCTTTTAAGTTTGAACTCACTGCCGCTTGTTCTACCACTACAGTCCCCGATGAAGTGTCCCTCTCCAGCATCCTTGTAGGATGTAGGATGTAGATGATGGAGTTCCTCTGTGTTCCTGCTTGTTCAGCAGTTTCAATGCAACTCTTTCCTGCCTTCCCTCTAGGCCCGTGTAGGAGGGATGGAGTTCTCCCCTGGGATGGTCTACATCTCTCCAGACAGCCCCCTCAGCTTGCCAGCTATTGTCAGCATCGCGGTGGCCGGTGGCTTGCTCATCATCTTCATCGTGGCTGTGCTGATCGCGTACAAGCGCAAGTCCAGAGAAAGTGACCTCACCCTCAAGCGTCTGCAGATGCAGATGGACAACCTGGAGTCCAGGGTGGCACTGGAGTGCAAAGAAGGTAGGATGAGGAAGGAAGGCTGGCACTGTGTCAGTGCTGGTAGAGGAGAGAGATCCACCTACAAAGCTCTGAGCCAAAAAATCACAGGCAAAAGGAATATTGAGCCCTGTGGGTATGGCTCAAGCCTAGATCTCATCTGGCTTTGCCTGTTTGCCCTGAGTTCAGCCTTCCTTCACCCTGTCCTAACTGCATTTACTAACAGAGAACCTTGGCACGTGCCCCGGTGGAAAAGCTGTGTTATAAGAAACACTTGTAACTGCTCTTGTCCACCTCCTTCTTCCTCTCCATGTTTCTTCTCCATTTATACCTTACATTTATGCATGTGGGTTCTTTCCCACCACGGTGAGGGAGATCTGGACTGTCACTGCTACATGAGTCTTTCCTTTTTTGTGGCAGCCTTTGCAGAGCTACAGACAGATATTCATGAGCTCACAAGTGATCTGGATGGAGCTGGGATCCCTTTCCTTGATTACCGAACCTACACCATGAGGGTGCTTTTCCCTGGCATTGAAGATCATCCAGTCCTGAGGGATCTGGAGGTAAGAATTCAACATCTGAATCCTCTCAAGCCTTCCTCTTCTGTCTTGAATGCAAGAGATGTTGTGTCAATGGTGGGGATGTGATGACTTACAACTACCAGGGATCAAACACCACCTCATTAAAAATTCAGGTTGGAAAGGGAAGATGATTATTGCTACCTTAGATGTTAAATTCTGTCTGGTCACCCATTTGTCTGGAAGAGTCTCATATCTGTGTGCACTAGGGCCACTCCATTAAGCTTCTCTTTGGCCTCCAAGGGGTTTGTTTTTTAGACTGGATTTATTAGTTAGTGCTGTGCCAGAGCCAGGACAGAGCTGTATGGCAGAGCAGCATAGTTACCTGTGTCACTGCAGCTTTGCATGACACTCACACTACCTAGAGGCATTTTGCTGGGGCAACACCTGTAGAAATAACCTTCTTTCACTGGAAGAGGTTCACCTTTGATGTGCTCTGTGGTTTGCAGTGGGGTCAGAAAACCACAGCATCACCTGCCCGTATCCTGCCTACATCTGCCTCCGTCACCCCAGCTCTCCAGACCACAGTAGTGGGACAGTGAGACACTGCCCATCACTACTGGGGTCTACACACAGCCTGCATGACCTCACTGGTGACAACGAGTGTGAAGGGACCATGGGTGACGTCTAATTGTGCTGCAAAACAGCCTCAGGCTTTGACAGATGGACAGGCTCTGCTCTAGGAATACCTGTGCTAGAGAAGCAGGAGATACACCATGGCCAAGGCCAAAAAGGTCATTGGCTGAGCTCTATGCAAACTCTTTGGCGAGCTCTGAGCTTCCCAGAGGCTCTGGCATGGGCTGGTGAGATTGCTGGAGGCCAAGACTGGGGCTAGTTGGCAGGAAGGAGGAGCAGGAGCTGGCTCAGGCAGTGACATGCTTGGCTGGCCGCGTAATCAGAGGTTCCTGCTCATCTTTGCTCCTTCCCTTCAGTGGAGCCAAAATTCATCAGTCTGCATGGAAAGAACCATTAAAACCCCCGATCAATCTGCAAGGAGGACTTGTGGGATTGGAATCCTGTATATATTTGCCTTTGGGATACAGGTAGAGTGGCCTTGAGCTGCTTTCGCTCAGGAAGAGTAGCTCAGCAGCTTTAACACATGAGCATAGGACACAAGGGGTGATGAATGTCTCTCACATTTGTATACACGCACACACAAACACTATTATTATACCCACACCCTATTTCAATCCCTATATTCATTAACCTCAGCCAGCTAACCACAGAAGAGCATCTGACCCCTACAGAGCTTTTAGCATGGATGCTCCCATGTGTAGGTTCATAGACGCAGAGCTAGTGTTTCAAGCTGTAACTTTGGATCTCTTCTTCCTTTCATTTCATTTTATTAATCCTTTTTTTCCCCTTAATCCTCAGTAAAGCTTCAACATCTCTTTCAGTGTCAACTTCTTTGGCTACCAACGTATCAGGGAAAGAGTTCCCATTCTTCTCCCTTCTCTCTAGGATCTAGAATGAGCTGCTATTTACTGCAAAAGGGCCCGGCACACATCCCACAGTGAGCAGGTCTTGCTTCTTTCCAGCTCATTTGCCAATGAACTACTTCCAGATGCAGTACAAAGCACTTTCCTTGTTATTCCTTTTTAATTCTCCATAATAACCCGGGGATAGGCAATACTAAATGTTCAAGTAAGTGAGCTAAAAAAACATCATTGTCAGGATGGGTGGTGGTGGCTGCTTGGTTGTCTAAAGCTACTTTACCAAGTAATTGATTTGCTATATGCAAAAAAGAGTTAAGAACTCTCATTTCCAGAATGAAAAAGTAATGACTCTCTCAGAGCCTTGCATTACTTGGTTGTTTAAGCATGCCAACTTCTTTTGGATTAAAAGGCCAAATCTAGTGTGTTATTAATACACACATAGAATCATAGAATAGTTAGGTTTGGAAAGGACCTTAAGATCATCCAGTTCCATCCCCTGCCATGCGACACCTCATACTAGACCATACTACCCAAGGCTCTGTCCAACCTGGCCTTGAACATCACCAGGGATGGAGCATTTACCACTTCTCTGGGCACCCTGAGCAGTGCCTCAGCACCCTCACAGGGAGGATCTTCTTCCTTATATCCAACCTGAACTTCCCCTGCTTTGGTTTGAACCCATCACTCCCTGTCCTATCAGTACAGTCCCTGATGAAGAGTCCCTCTCCAGCATCCTTGTAGCCCTCTTCAGACACTGGAAGCTGCTCTGAGGTCTCCACAGTGCTTCTCTTCTCCAGGCTCAACAGCCCCAATGTTCTCAGCCTGTCTCCATACGGGAGATGCTCCAGCACTCTTATGTGTTGCTCTGTGTTGAGTACCTCCAGCTTCCAGAGAAGCTTTTTCAAGGGGTAGAACAACTTCAGCAATGTGGAGTGAGTTTGGGGTTCTCTATTTAGGCTCCATTTTCATCTACAGCCAGACGGACCAGAAAGGGTGAAGCCTGCTATAGACCGTGGAGTCAGTGTACAGTGTTGAGGACATACATTGTTCTGTATAAAAACAAGTCCATCAGCCCCTTAAAACTGATAAACATATCAGAGACTTATTAACCTCTCTGTCTCCAAAATATTTCACCTTCCAAACCCAGGGGTCTTTCTGCAGTCGCACCTCCAAGACAGTCCCAATTCAGGGTCTCCTCTCATACCATCATCTACCTACTTCAAAGCAAGGCCCAGCTGCATGATCACCATCTCAGCCACTGCCTCACTGCTCATCAATTCATCTCCTCAAAACGTGACCCAGGCTCTCTTCCCCACTCATTTTTTTGCTGCATCTTCTAGCTTCTTGAAGCTGAACCCCAAACTTCTGTAAGCAGGTTCTTGTAGAGATGAAAGAGGGGCTTTAGGTGAAGATAAGAGTGAGACTTCAGTCTGACTACAACAAAAATATATCATGGTATGGTACCACTCTAGGCATTAGCAATCTCCTTTTGATGTACTGTTCAGAGAGGCAAGCAGAGGATTGGAAAAGAATCCTCTGGCTGTGGCTGGGAGGTCTTTCAGACTTCCTAATCATTAGATGATGTATGAGCTCTCTTTCTTTTTACAGGATTATCCTGTGATGCAGAAGGACTCAACTCACTGCTAGATGCAAGTTTATGATAGATGATTGTCTCTGCTTTTCCTTTTTCCCTTTCTCCGAACTGACTTATACTTGCTGTCACAGTGTATAGTTAGAGGAGATGGAGGGATGAAGGCAGAGAGGTAGCAAAGGATGTGTGACCCATTTGAGTAGTGAAGGAAAGGTGTAAACTCTCTTCCTTCTGCAGGTCCCTGGCTATAGGCAGGAACGGGTGGAGAAAGGTCTGAAGCTCTTTGCCCAGCTCATCAACAACAAGGTTTTCCTGCTCTCCTTCATCCGCACGCTGGAGTCCCAGCGCAGCTTCTCCATGCGGGACCGCGGTAACGTGGCCTCGCTGATAATGACGGTGCTGCAGAGCAAGCTGGAGTATGCTACTGATGTCCTCAAACAGCTCCTGGCCGACCTCATAGACAAGAATCTGGAGAGCAAGAACCACCCCAAGCTGCTGCTCCGGAGGTAAGGATGCCTGGAGCTGGAGTGCTCTGGGATGGGCAGCCTGTGTCCCACTGTCCAGCATGTTAGGGAAAATTTGACTGGCTTTTGTTTGCTTGAAATCAGGATGGTTGCAGCCATGGTTCACATGACCCTAGAGAATCATAGAATCTTTTAGGTTGGAAAAGACCTTTCAGATCATTTAGTCTGACCGTCCCCCCAGCACTGCCAAGTCAGCCATTAAACCATGTCCCTAAGTGCCACATCTACGTGTCTTTCAAATGCCTCCAGGGATGTTGACTCAAACTAGGGATGGTATGAAGCTCTTTGCAGTTGAATAAGGCAAGGAGGGCTGAATGAAGACTGAATTTTTCTCACTTTCTGGTTTCCTGCTCATGTAAGACTTCCTGACAGAGCATGCCTTCTTTTAGTGGACTCTTCTCTTCCTCCCAGCATCTTCCCTGCATTTCTTCCCCTTTCCTTGTCTGTACATCTTGCTACATCTCCTGCCTAGCCAAAAAATGGTCAATGACTGAAAGTTACAGAACTAACATACCTCTGCATTTCGATGTGGATCTTCCAGAAAGCATCATAAGGGCAGCAAGAATCCGTGCTTCCTAACCTGTATTTTGCATTCTTTGTGGGCTTAAGATGGTCACTTATGATTATGTTTTCCTTTAACCTGAAAACTCCAGTTGCATTGTGTAGGACCTAAAAGTATATCACTTAGAACAGGCTGTACTATATTCCTGGTGAGTAGGTCAGCCTACTGCTGGTTTGTCCTGCCTGGGACATGGGCTTCCCTGCTTAGTTTCTTTTCATGAGTTAACTATGGACACATGGAGAGTTTTGTTCAGCCGCACTGTGGAATCTCCTGCTCAACCTGAGCAATGGTGCCGGGAGCTTATTGAAGCCAATAGAAGATCTGAGCTGGACAATAGAACTGGTTTCATACAGGGCATAAGTCTGGATTAGTGCTTCTTGGCCAAGTCTAAGATCTAAAGTCCATAGTTCTGTGGGAGTCTTCAAATTAGAAATCTGCTGCTCTGTGATTAATGTTCTTTCCCTGCCTCGAGAGATGCAGCCTTTTCTCCCTTTGGGGTCATGTTCATCTCTTTATCACAGTCTGAACCAACTCTTCTTAGGACCTTCAGTGCAATCAAGGTGGCTTTTCTGCGGGGGAATGTCCTTTGCCACTGCTCAGAGCCAACTCTGAGGAGCCCTCAGCTGATTACAACGGACGGCTTGGACAGGGATGAGACCCATGGTGCTCACTGGGAGGCTTTTCATCTGGCACACAGCCCTATGGAGAAGCACCAAACAAGGGAGCAGACGGCACTTCGTGGCATTCAGGGCTGCAATGCCAGGGGCAGAGACTGGACTTTGCTTTGGTGTCCGTTGACCCCCTGATGTGATTCAGGCCATACAGCCTGGCTGGTGACCATCCTTCAGCTGTCCCTAGGGTTCCATTCTGTGCTTCTCCTCTGATGCTGGATGGCACTCCTTCCAACCATCTCCTTCCTTCATTCTCTCCTTTTCCTCTCCTTTCTCTATGTCTGTATCTTCCCTGGTTGTTTCTTCCTGTCTTGTCCTGAGCATCCCACCTTTCCTCTTTCTCCTGCTTCCAGCTCTTTTCTAACTCTAGTCCTCTTTGTTGGAAACGAATTGTGGCCTTTGGAAGGAGAACCAGTGAACAAAGAAGGGACATCCACTGTTCCAAGCCCTGAGAACAGAAGGGGAAGTCAGAGATGTGGTTTGTGCTCTGAGGTGGAGGTCCTGAGCAGCACCAGAACAGAGTCTACTGAGCATGTGAATAGCTTGGTGCCTTGGGTCAAATGTTGGTGTGAGGTCCTTAGTTATTCGGAGCAGTTGGATTCAACCTGATGCTTCCCTCCCTTCCTGTCAGTGTGTGGATGGAAGGGAATGTTCAAAAACATTTCTGCAGTGTTGGCTTTGGGGGTGTATATTTGATTTGCCCACCTCACCTTTGTCCAGTGTTCATCTCATATGAAATCTACAGCCTCAAATAGATGAAAGTTGTCAGATCAACTCGATGATCTTCAAGGTCTTTTTGAAAGCAAACCCACAATGGGATTTCAGTTCTTTTTCTTATGGTAATGCTAAGTTTGGACTATGTGATGGGTCCCAAGTATCACATCAGGGAGCATCGGAAAGATCACTCTTCTAAGTGACCTTCCCTGCAAGGAGCTCAGACCATGATAAAATCGGGGATTTCTGGAACTGAATATCATGAATGGAGAACACAGCTAGGTGACTCTGATAGAAGGGAATACATGGTGAACAGGGTAGTTTGGAGACACAGCAATGATCCTTGGAGACAAAGAAAACAGCATTAAGCTAGTAGCAAACTGGGACCATATAAACTCTTTCTCTGCTTGGAGGAAAGAAAAGAGGAGCATTTACCTGTGGAAGGGACCATCACCAGCTCTGTGTTGGTGAAACAGAGCACCGCTTTCAGACGAGGTTGTTGACTGGTCCCATACATTATAACTCAAGTAGCGCGAACCCTTCCCCTTGCAAGTCTCGTGCTCCAGAGGAAGCCAGATCTTGATGCTTAGGACTACGGAACCTAAAAGTGAAGCTGCAATCTTGAGCAAGAGCCAGTGCATGGCTTTGGTGACAGCCAAGACAAAGAAGAACCACTTTAACTCATCCAGGCAGGATCCTTCTTTGTTCTTGAACAACACCAGTGTATTCAAAAAGCACATAGAGGAGGCCCTCAGTGACATGGGCTAGTGGTGGCCTTGGCAGTGCTGGGGTAAACATTGGACTTGATGATCTTATAGGTCCTTTCCTACCTAGTTGAGTCTATGAGTTCTCTGTACTGGGGCCAACGCAGATGTATCCTGTGCTCCTGGGGTCTGCCTAACATTTACAGGTCTGAGTCAGTCCTTCGATAGGAAAAGTTCATCCTGAAAGACTTGAGATGGATTTTTATTTGGTTGAGAACAGAATGTTCAAGGGCAAAGCAATGAGTTTTGTGAATGTGTCACTTTAAAACACTGAGGACTATAATCAATCCCAAATGCCAGGGAGACAGGCAGTGCCAGATAACTATTCTCTGGTGATTTAGATCTGTCTGTCTTAAGTATTTATATAGCCTACTTATCATATGGCCTAAATCTGAGCTCCTTGTATTTGATGGATTTATCCTCCTTGAGCTCCTCTGAGAAGGTTCTCTAAAACATTGTCATCCCCCTTTCATGGATAGAGAAACTGAGAAACAGACATAGGGACTTCCCTAATCACAGCAGAATCAACAGGCTAGGAAGGATTTGCCTGCATGTTTCCTAAATCCAATGCTAAACCAGAGAACCTATGACGTGCTTAATCCTGATGGTGTCATGCCAGACTTCCCATGGGGCTCAGGGACCAGGGCAGTGGGATGGACAAAGCCAGACTTGACTATCCCTTTGATAAGACCAGCATGACTAACTAGTTTCCAATCTGCTTTTTCTCCCTGTCTGATTTTAGGACAGAGTCTGTGGCTGAGAAAATGCTCACCAACTGGTTCACTTTCCTTCTGTACAAGTTCCTCAAGGTAAGAAGAGCAGCATGCCTGGATGAAGCTGCTGCTTTAATGCATTTCTTCTTGGTGAGGTTTAGTTGGGGCAAAAAGAAATAAAGGAAAAGGGATTTTTTTCTGGAGGGAGCTCACTGCCTAATGGGAGAGGGGCTGTTTTCTGATCCAGGGAGAACAAAGAGGGATGCTTGGTTGGAGATGCAGCCTGTTGGTCTTACTTCTGCATAGGGATGAGATTTAAGGGTCAGTGCTGAAACATGAAGGACTCCAGAGACTGATGAAGACCGACATTGGAAATGCTCTCCTTTAACTGGCATTAGATCTCCATCACCTGGTGATCCATATTTTCAGTGCACAGTGACTGGAGATCTCCTCCCACCCCAGTTCAGAGGCAGTACTGAGGCCCAGTGCCTCCGTCATACCCAGTGCCTCCATCATACTTTACGTGCTTTATGCACACCAAAATCAGATCCCTGCTTAGTTTAATTTGGTCCCAAGCCCAAGCTCTTCTTGACATTAAGCTGTCTCAAGCCTGACCTGGGCATGGCCATGAAGCCTCTGGGAACAGAGGGCTGGATGCAATACACCATGACTGTTGCACCCAGAAACCAACAACTGAGGCTGTTGCTGCTTCGTATTCCAATGTGAGGTGGCACTGGCTTTGCAGGACAGTCCTCACAAGAGATCAAAAGGACTTGAGATGCCCCCTGAGCCCTGTTGTACCTCCCTCAGGGTCTCCTTTGGGTGTGTGTAATAGAATTAAAGAGTATTTCAGCCTTTGAGCCCTGCCACTGACTCCTGGGTGATGGCAGTTTCCTCTTGGGGACACACATTAAGCCTCAAGCATACTAATTGCCAAGGCATCAAACTCAGAGCCAGGAAGGAGCTGGGCTCTGCAGCTCTACCCCAGTCCCAATGGAGTTACTAGATATCCTTACACCTTATAACCCCATTTGTACAGAATAGACACCTTCTGCCTGGCAACTGAAGGTTTTACAGATAAATCCCATTCCCTTGAGCCTTTCCCAGGCACAACGATGAACACAGGGGAAAGTTTTGAAGGTCCCTGGAAGGTAATTTCAGTGTCTTCAGTATCAGATTCCTGCTTTCAGCTGAAAGGAAAGGATATAAGGAGGTGACTCTCTAAAGAGCTGCTTTTATAATAGGCTTTTTTCACCCCACTCAGCTACTTGTCTTCTTGCCTTAGCCTGAACAGAGGCCTGATAAGGGCAAGAGACAGGCTCACAGAAGCAATATGCTGCTGGCAGATAAGCTAATTAAGTGGGAGGCAGGTATAGGAACTGAGAAAGTGGCCACTTGGCTTCAGTTTATTAACTTGTTTTGCTGGGATTTACACTAGAGGAAAATGACCTTGCTCATTGAGTTGGGACACAGGGCAAGGAGAGAGGGCAAGTTGGGGAGGAGGGGAGGAAGGATGGAGGCATGGAAGGGAGGCAATAGGAGAAACCATAAGGAGGGATGAATGGCAGTGAATGGGCAGAGGGAGGGCAGCAAGAGAGGAGAGGCTAGGAAAAGAATGGGAAGAGCAGTGAAGTGAGTGCAAATGATGGGAAGGAGAAATTAGGGAGAGCTGTGCTTGTATGTGGGCTGCTTGTTGCTGTCTTGTGTTGAGCCCTGCACATCTGACATCACTGCTGCAACCGTATAGATTCAAGGGTACATCGCCCTGCGTCATGCAGCTGCTCCTGCCTGAGCATTTCTATTTGCCTCCAACATGAGAGTGCTCATGGACACTGTGAACTCTGCCTAGACACCCAGGACTGGGCACCAGCAGTCCATATCCCTTTGGATCTGTCTCCGGGTCCTCTGAGATCCATCCTAGCACGTGCTGAAAACACTTGAACAGCTCCTACGAGTCCCTGATGAGCCCAATATATCCAGGGAGCATCGACACCTTTGTCCCATGACAGGACACTCGATAGAGCAGGTTGCACGCTGTAGAAGTGGAGGGTCACTTCCATTCCCAGGCTGTATGGAACAGACTGACTCCCACTGATGCATCAGTCTCGAGTTGTTGGGGATGGCAAGCCATGGCTGCCAATAAGATGCTCTGTAGGTTGTGCTCTCACCTCTGCTCCTCCTGTTTCACCTCACGGTTGTCTCTCCCATCCCGCAGGAATGTGCTGGCGAACCTCTGTTCTCCCTTTTCTGTGCCATCAAGCAGCAGATGGAAAAGGGTCCCATCGACTCCATCACTGGGGAAGCCCGGTACTCACTGAGTGAGGACAAGCTGATCCGACAGCAGATTGATTACAAGACACTGGTGAGTGCTTTGAGCACACGTTCCTATGGGCTTGTCCAGCCTCTTCTAGTAAAAGGGCATTTAGAGAAAAGAAGCCAATGATGGGCATGCTGACACTCTAGGACTGTTTATTCTTGCAGCCCATCAGGGTAGTCCTGCTGAACACTGACTAGTTGCATCCCCTAACACAGCAAGGTTAGCGGCTGAAGCATCTGCTTGCAAAGGTGGTTGCTTCCCAATTACTTCCATTGTGCACTGGAGCACTTTCAGACCCCCAAAGGCATTACCTATTCTCTGAAATCCGCAGGACTGCAGGATAGGCTGACAGTGCCAATCCTTGCCATTGCTTGGATTAGGTGAGGTCCAGGAGCACTGGAAGACAAGAATGAACCTTGTGTCATGAATATGCCTCTGAACGTGAAGGCAATAGATATGGGCAATTTACTGTGTTTTGTTAGACAAAATACTTTCTAGTATCTACCCCTTTTACCTGCAGTGATGTCCACCTTTTCAGTATCCCTCTGAGTTGTAAGTCAGAGTTGGAAGAGTTGGAGTTGTAAACCTTCTTACAGCAGGAGGCATCAAGGAATACCTTAGAGGTACATATAGAGTAGAGGGATCTATTCAGTCTTCTCTAATGCTAATACAGCCATTCTTCTTAAGCAAGCACAAGTCAAAGAAAAATGAACTTGATTTAGAGATTTCAAGGGAAAGAAAATTAATCCCTGTCACTGAGTCATTTGCTTCAAATGTAATTGTCTGCATGGTGAAAGATATACATTGCGTATGTCCAGCTGGAGCTTCTACTCTGAGATTACACCCTTTTCTCACTTGATTAAAGCATCAATTAAAGAGCATTAGATATCTCTTCTTAGTGTAATTGTTTGTGGGCCTACACTTTTTCCTGGATACATTAAATCCTCTGAGCTTCTAAGTCTCTGTGAGATGAAAAACACTTTCTAAGCCTTCAATGATCCTAGTAATTTCTTTATTTTCTATGTTTTTATCCGTGCAAAACCCCAGCTCCTGATTTTATGGATGGCCAGAAGATGCTCTGAATTTACCAGATCATTTTATTTCCAGCTTCAGTTGAGGGACGCTCATCTCACTTAACTTTAACCAGCTTTGGGAGTTGGGCCCAGCTGATGTTAGTTCCTTGCCCCATCTTTGATCTTAGCTCAGGTGGGTTGATGCTGGAGATGCCTTCTTCAGCCTGTATAGAGCTGAGCTTTGATTGAATCCAAATCTGATGAGGGGGTAGACTTTATCCTTAAATAAGACCATGGTATTATTTTCCATATTAAAAATGTCACTTTCCTATTAAATGAGGAGCTTAGTGCTGCTTTTTCATATGTGGTTTTCTAGCAATTTGGAGGCCTGATTTCACAAGGAGAGCTTGAGCAATAAGAAGAGAAATGCAAACACGGACTGATCACTTTCACCAAAGGAAATCCCTCCGATCCTTTTAGGTTTGATAGAAAGCAGCCAGCAAAGGGTAGTAATTATACATCAGCCTGAACAAAGCTCTCCTCCATTCGCTTTGTGTCGTTTGATGTTAATCAGCTCTCCCTCTTACGTCTCAAGAGCAGACAAATATATCCTGATTGGAATCTCCACAGATTTACTGAGATCAGCTTTGGTGAAGGAGATTAAGAAGAAGGCTATGAATAGGACTGGTTTTCCTTTTCTCTTCGTTTCTGTTTGATTTTGTCCTTCCTTTACCTTCCTCAAGCAGTCTGTCATCTTCTATTAAAACACATGTAGTGATGAAATAAAGCAAGATCTGACTCAGTATTTCCAATACAGGAATTCCCTCAATGTCTTCTTCTCTTTACCTGGTCACCACTGTGAGTTTGCAGCGTGTGTGGCCAAAATTCAGCAGGTTGTTCACATTTCATGAGTGCAAGATGACGGCTTGACTGAGTTAAACCACAGTTCCAGCAGGGTGGCACATTGAAACAGGCTGTTTATTGTCCTTATTCCAGAAAGACAACACCAGGGCTTCCTTTGGAAAGCATTTATTCTTTAGTATTATAAGACATGGTTTCTAATGTGGTTTGAGTGAAGAGCCGATCCAAAGAAATTGACCTACCGGGGGGAAAAAAAGAAGAGAGAACACATTCAGACACCTGGAATTATCCATCTTACAGTGCACACCTCATGCACTAAATTTAGATTGTTTCAGTTTGATTTCTCACCAAACCAAACAGCTCTGATTTGCTGTCTGTCAGCTCCTACATTCCTTCAAGGAAGCAGTCCTTGGTGTCCTAAGTCTTTGCAGCCTATAGCAATTTCTGTACTTACAATGGATTTTTCAGTCCAGGAGAAAATAAGCCAGTTAGAACTATGATTTGCTAGAATAAATGTGTGGCAGCTTAATAGTAGGTCTTCTAGCAAGCTCTATACCTTCAAGAAACACCCACTCGTGTTAATGTCTTTGCCAGCAGTCAGCTCTCATCATCCCTGGTCTTCAGCATTATTAAACCCCCAGCTAGATTATCCCACCTAGAAGAAACAGGAAGATCTCATCCCTACTGATTTCCATCTTCCTTTGCCAGAATCCATGATCTTTTAACCATTTACCAAAGGAGATCCAGATTCCCTACTGCCACTGCTCCACTGCCACTGGGAGATGAAACCCCCCATCTCCTACATCAGCTTCGTTTCTGTTGATAAGAATTATGCAGGGGAGCAAAGACCTCGATGTGTGGCAGAAGCTGTCAAGAGTATTGGCTAATTAATGCTTGGGAGTGGCAGGTGGGAGCTGCTCAGTGCATCCTGAGCACTGCCATGCTCTGTGTGGTCCCTGCACACCTCACTGGCTCCAGTGCTGAGAGCCTAATCAGATCATCTCTCCTGACAGCATATTCCAGATGGATAAAGATACATTCAGCTGCCTTTGAGTAAGGCTTTTCAGGGAATTTTAGTGGCAGGGAGGAAGTCACTGCTAAGATAACAGAAGTGACCCCTATGCTTGGCTTTTTTGGGAGTCCTTTTCCAGGTTGTTCACTGCCAAACCCCCTTGAACCTTCCTTAGCCCAGTCTAAAAGGGAAACAAAGATGTCTGTCCCTGGAAGAGAAAGAGTATCAACATTCTGGTCTCAGGACAGACCGCTGGAACACTGCATAGACCAGGGGCACCATATAAATAATCACAAGCTCTGTCTGTATTATTTAAATGCCAGTAATCTGTAGTGGAAATCAGGGCTTAGCTGCGCTAAGCATTGCGTGTATACTCAGACTTAGAGACAGGCCATGGCTGGAAGGGTTGGCACACAAATCAAGCCCAAGGATGTAGAAAAAGGTCAATAAAGACAAATCCAGTGAGATTACACGCCCCAGGGTCATACGTAGTCAGTGGAAGATCAGGGCTTGGAGATTACTACTCTGCTTGCTTCCAGTCCCATAACTTTTCACATTGACCCCCCCCAATGTCCTTATGTCAAAAGCAGGACAGCTCCACAAGACAGCAATTGGAAAACATCAGCTGAGACCTGGTATGAAGCCTGGGGCATATATGTCAAAGCCATTGTGCTTTGGGAAGGGCTTTGGTTTCTGTAAGCAATGCTTGAATTCCCTAAAATGTTGAGAGAAGCACCTTGACTGTCACTGGAATCCAGGGATTTATAGGTAATTCCAGCTGCCTCATCTATGCTCAGCATCGTTATGAGCAAACTTCCCTTTGCACAGCCCATTGAAGTATTGCCTTTCCTGCTTCTTCTTCCAACTGAGCTGGAAAAGAGGAAAGCAAGGACTACTGTAGTCACTCAGGCAGAGTTCTGCCACCTTCTACCCCTGGCACCTTGTGAAGTTCAAGGACATCCAAGATATAAGAGCAAATCATCATTGTCAGCTTCCAGCTGGATGATAGCTCACATTGCACAGTGGGTGCTAGTGTGGTACAGACTAGGCAGCACCTGCAGGAGATGCTGGGTTTTCTGGACCAGATGTTGGGCTGGCAGGCTAGCCCAGATTATTTTAAGCAGCACTAAGTGCCTTCATGTAGGGAACTGAACTGAATCCCAGGTTTTGGCATCAGAAATGGATCACACCATGGAGCTCGCTCCAACGGGCGTTAGATCATTTAATCTCATCTGAGCTCACTGTGAGAGACCTGCGAAGTAACTTGGTCTCCAGCGTGTGACCTATACAGCACTCTCAAAAGAGATGTCTTAGCCTGATATCACTGTTTCATTTCATGAGGAGTAGTATCATAGAATGTTTCCTTCATGAGGAGTAGTATCACAGAATCATTTAGGTTGGGGACCTTTAGGGTCATCAAATCCAACCATAAGCCTAACAGCAGCTCCCAGCAAACTGGAGTTTATGTTTTGGATACACCCAAGGAGTCTGCAGAGACAGAGGTTTCAGCAGGCAAAGAATGGCCATAACCTGGGAGGGCTGCAGTGGTCTGGATCAGCTAATAACCCCAACACTGGATGTATTTCAACAATGCTTTTTATGTATGGTTCTGTGATCCTTTGAGATGAAAGATGCCATGGAACCATAAATCTGTGCTGCTCTTATTATCTGAATTGATGCCTCTTCAATAATCCTGGAAGTGACACATAAATAATAGCATTATGATCTAATCAATATCTCATATTTACATCTCCCCTTTCATCCAGAAAGATCACAGAGCTCTTTGTAAGCACTGTCTTCACAAGTCTCTCTTAGTTGAGCAGAACAGCACCAAAGGGAGCCTGCTGAGGCAATATATGACTATGCAGAGGCAATATATGATTATGCTGATATGATTTCACGCAGTTTCAAGCCACTTTGAGATTCCATTGCGTCTTAGTATGTTAAGATGGAAAGTGATGTAGAGTCCTGGTCCTATTGCATACTACAGAAGGGAATTTATAGTCAAGGTTGAATCCATCTAAGGCACCAAAATGTCTGCGCTAGTAAAAGTGGTGGAGGAGCATTTAATGACTGCATATAACCAAGAACATCACTGAAAATCCCTTCCAAGTGCAAAGGTTGTGCTAAGTTTATAAAAGTTTATAGACTTCACAGTCATGTACCCAGAAGAGAGCAGGATGTTTGACATAGACATGGCCAAGAGTTAACAGGCAGATTGCTATTGAGCTCTGAGTGTATGTGCTTAAGGTATCCCTCCCTCACTCCCCATATGCTTTGCATTTAGTCTTGGGCAGAGACTTTGGAGAAAATGACATTCTCCTTTTCAGAAATGAGAGACCTCATAAGTTGGGTCAATCTTCTTGTTCTGGGAAAGCAGAAGTTGTTGCTTTGTGTTTTATTTTTTAAGAAGCCCTGCATCTTCATGAGGGACTGTCGTGATCGAACAAGGGGTGGTGGGTTTAAACTTATTCAGGCTGGATATAAAGAAGAAGTTCTTTACTGTGAGGGTGCGGAGGCGCTGGCACAGGCTGCCCAGAGGAGTGATGAATGCTCCATCCCTTGTAGTGTTTGAGGCCAGGCTGGACAGAGCCTTGCACAACATGGTCTACTGTGAGGTGTCTCTGCTGGGGGCTGGAACTGGACGATCTTTAAAGTCCTTTCCAACCCAAACCATTCTATTATTACATTATTTCAAATAAATGATTTCTTCTGAGAAGGGTCTGGGTCAGTTCATGGCTGTGCAGAAGATGGATGAACTTAAGGCTGAGAGGCTGAAGAGCATTTATACCTGAATTGTCAAAGTCAGCTGGCAAAGCAAAGAGGCCACTACTGAATTAGGTCTCCTTGCCAGCCCCCTAGGGAGCATGGAATGGGTCAGAGGCCAAGGAATACTTGGGAGTGCCCTTTTACATATCAGTTCAGCTCCAAACAGGGTCAGGCCTCATTGCATTTGTAATGTTTTCTATGAAAAGAGTGTGTGAATAACCACTGTCTGGTACCATTTGGGCGAATGCCATTTCTACAGAACATAAGCTGGTACTCGTGGGCTTTCTGTTATTAAACCTACTGAAGATGCCAAGGAGATGAAGCTCAAATCTAAAGACCTGCTCCCACAAGTAGAGCAGTTTCACCTCACAAGGAGAAGCTGCATTAGACACAACTTCAGAACAACCTTCACATGAGCCCTAACTCACTGGCTGCAACATCTGGAAGCCCATCACTCTTAGCTGAGAGCCAGAGGATGAGATGCCTTAGACGGTGGTAGGAGGTTGAAAGCATCACAGGCAAGGATGCACGGAATCCTTCTGCATGAAACCAGATCTCTGTGCTCTCTTGAAGGAGGGAATGATTTTGGTATATACTTTTCCTCTTATTGCACCCCAGATCCCTCTAATTCATAGGACACAGAGACCAACAAGCAGGGCAGCCTCAGAATACCCCTAATAGAATCATAGAATGTGTTGGGTTGGAAAGGACCTTAAGATCATACAGTTCCAACCCCCTGCCATGATGTAATGATGTGAAATATGTGGTGGTCTCACTGCCTCTCTCTTAGGTCCTGAGCTGTGTGAACCCCGACAACGTGAACAGCCCTGAGATCCCAGTGAAGATCCTGAACTGTGACACCATCACACAGGTCAAGGAGAAGATCCTTGATGCCATCTTCAAGAACGTGCCTTGCTCCCACCGGCCCAAAGCTGCTGACATGGACTTGGGTATGTGGGTGCACAATGGGCCCTCATTGCTCCCTGGCAAGGGGGAGAGGGGAGATGTGAGACAGCCAGACTCAATCCACACGCTGTTTTCTGGGGCAGGGTACCACCTTTCCAGGCTGAGTGTACCCTTGGTGCTTGTGCAAGACACAGCATCAATGACAGGAGGGCAGAAGAGACCGATCAAGTTGATGTACATGCTCTTTCTTATGAAATCTTTAGCCTTGAGGACTTAAAAAGGTCAGTGGCCATCCTGTTTTTCTGCCTACAGAATTCAACTTGGATAAGGGTATGGAAAAGCCATGGCTCAGGCTGTTCTTGCTGTCCTGCCGAAGAAAGACCCCTGGAAAAAGAGTACCAAATGCCCAGGGTGATGTTGTCAGCAGTGTTCAGGCTGCAGAGATTTATTCCTAGCTCTTCTCTGAATAGGGAGGGTTTGGATTATATATATCTTCTTACTGAGATACTCACATCCCAAGCAGTATTAATTACTTGTTGTGCAGGCACAGGAGAGGGGATGAGGCACCATCCTTTCAGTGGGTTATGTTCATCTCACCCTGACTGCTTCCCTCTCCCACCACTAACAGCAGGGCTTTCTATATTTCTCAGAAGTTCATACCTTCATGCACTGCTCTTCTTGGAGAGTGGAAAGAGCAGCACCAGCTTCATGCACACTTCTAGGCAGTTCTGCTGTTGAGCTCTGGTGCTGCACAGCCCAGTGCAGGAGTGCTTCAAAGGGCAAAATCTATTTCTGCCCATACTCTGTGTCAAGGATGCTGGGAGCAGTGGGATGCCTGAAGCTGGGGTCCAGAGGCAGATGTGGTAGCACACCCAGAGGCTACTATGAAAGAACATAGAAAAGCTGCTCAGGGCATCACTGAGGTGTCTGGTAGGGAGCTGGGGACTGCATTGTGGCTGTATCTGCCAGAATTTGCCCTCAGTGAGCATCAGTGAAAGAGACTTGAGTGGAAAATGAAGGAGTCTATAAGCCCCAGCAAAGCAGAGGAGGAACCAAAAGGAGAAGGAATGGACTGACGCCAAGAAACAATTCACAGCAATAACGGAGGCAGGAATGAGGGGTCAGGGATTAAAGTTAAGTGTCTATATGTATGTGCATATGCGTAGGGGAGGAGACGATGTTTGACAGAAATTACAGCAAGATTCCTTCTCATGAAAGGCAGAATAACGAAAGGAGCTGCCAAAACCAGCAGCAGTAAAGAACAGATCATATACATTGTTAAGAAAGGACCCAGGATGATACTGGAGCTGCTCTGAGTCAGTCAGCAGGGGAATGGTGAGTGAGCATGAGGACAGATAGGGCAAGGTGCCAGCACCCAGGAGATAGAAGAGGGGGGTTTATAGCTAGATCTCTTGACCTGGTGCTGGATGGTGGCCACAGAGCCCATTACATTTGCATCTCAGATTGGGTGTGAGTGGAAAGTAGTTTGTTCTACTGTGGGAGTGAATGATGAATCCCTAATCTCATAGTAAGGACAGGGGCTTTGAACAAGTGCCTGCAGGGACAGGCCCAGGGGAATGGCTTTAACTGCCAGAGGGGAGACTGCAGAAGCTCTTCCCTGTGAGGGTGCTGAGGCGCTGGCACAGGGTGCCCAGAGAAGCTGTGGCTGCCCCATCCCTGCAGTGTTCAAGGCCACGTTGGACACAGGGGCTCGGAGCACCCTGCTCCAGTGGAAGGTGTCCCTGCCCATGGTAGGGGTTGGAACTGGAGGAGCTTTAAGGTCCCTTCCAACCCAAACCGTTCTGGGATTCTATGATTCTATGAAAATGGGAGGCAGGAATTTTACCTGCATGTTGCAAAGTCCAGGGATAAATTGGAGTCCACAGATTTTACTGTAGCTCTGACAACTGGCAGATACTGAAGCATGTGCGTGCAGGGTCGCAGCTGGCGTCTGACAATTTTATGTCCAGAACTGTTCCTATTTTAAGAAATACTGACCTTTGAGTGGTTCTGATGACCAGCAAGCTCCAGAGAGTATCTATAAGATTCTGCACCCCTGGAGACCAGACTTGTCCATACTCACAGGAGACTGAGCAGCCGTTTGGCCGTTAGCACTGATGATACAGTTGGTGTGGAAAAAACTCAGTCAAACCAGCTACAAAAAAGACTCTCATCTAGTAGAAGAGCCTTGTCAGCAGCAGTATAGATGCAGTCTCCTTTAGCACAGCAGCTAACAAGGTGAGAGGAGCATGAGTGAAGCCGGAACAAGAGGATTCCCACACCCAGACACAGCTTCAGCCCAGCCTTTTTGCAGCAAAAGGTATTTGTTGGGACCTGTCATCCTGCAGTGACAGTGAAGGCAGCAAGGGAAGAGCAGAAAGCATTGCTGGCCATTAGGAAGCAGGACTGAGCTCTCAGGATCAACCTGCCCCAGGCTGAAGGCTCAGAACTTAGGGTCCTTTGCAACCCTAGCTATTGTATGATTCTAACTGCAAAGGCGGCTGCATCAGCCCCATTGGTCCATGCCTAACAGCAGGTCAGAGCAGATGAATCTAATCTAGCTTTGAAAGCAATGGGTTTCTAAACAGCAATGCCATTTGCTACTGCCATTCTTCCCATACTTCCTGGGCTTTCTGTCCATACTGAGGCCAGATTGCTTGGATGGAAGAAAGCAAACAAGCTAACGAGTTGTTCTGAGTTGTTAAATGCAGGGTAGCTGCAGGCAGAGTGACTTGTATGTGTCGCCAATGTCATAATGTTTGGCAGTTACTCAGACAACTCACGGAGGGGGCTGTCAGATGAAAGCACTTATTTTGGACACCCTGAGGTTACGTTTTAGTCCAAACCCCAAACTGCAGCGCTCTGGGTAAAGGCTTCTTTCTACAGTGGCTATTTCTGTTATTATTATTTTACAAAGCCCTTGCCGTAGATAAAATAACCCATTTTGAGGAAAACATGAAGGTGTGAAGATCACAAGCCAGGAATTTGGCTTCATGCTGATGAATTTAATCTTCCCCGTGTTTCGTGTGCTTTTTGAAAGGGACTGTTGAGGTGATGGGAGGTACTAAGTTGGCTGCTTTGCATTTGGTGATGCTGTCTCAAAATCAATGTGGATGATGGCAGGCACTTTGGAACTAGATGATCTTAAGGTCCTTTCCAACTCTATGCATGCTATGATCCTATGTTAGGCAAACTTTCAACTGCCTCACCAGCAGTGCGGTACTGGGATGTGGGGTTCACAGTTTAGAAGACATTTAAATTGTGTCCTAATCTAGTATATATACAGTAAGGCAGAGAAATTGCATAAATAGCATCAAATATTTCCTAGGCATCTTCCATCCACATGTTTTGATACCAGCATTTTTCTGCATCCAAGAAGCAGTGCTCTTTCTCTTCTCTTCCTGCAATCACAGCCTGGTTTGTGTTGGAAGGGACCTTAAAGCAGGGACAACTTCCACTGGAGCAGTTGCTCCAAGCCCCTGTGTCCAACCTGGCCTTGAATACTGCCAGGGATGGGGCAGCCACAGC
>JANRGW010031864.1:4877-16204 GCA_024733675.1 Psilopsiagon aymara | reverse complement strand
GCCTTCTCCAAATCCAGGGTAGCCAGTTCTCCCGATAGCTTCTGGAGAGGGCCCACGTTGTCCCTAGGCTGTCTTTTATTTGCTATGTACCTATAGAATCCCTTCCTGTTGTCCTTAACATCCCTAGTGCAGTCCTGGGATTTCATGGTCTGTCATGAGTACAGTGAGGGCCTCTATCCTTCAACACTCTCATAGAGGATACCTGGCCCAGGCTTAGGAGCTGAAAAAATGCCCTGCCACTTTGGAGGATGTATGTCAGTAACGTTGCTTTACATTTACACCAGTAACATTCATCCTCTGGTGCATGAAGCTATCAGCAGTCAGGTGGTCTCACCAGTGAGACCATCTACATGAGCAACTGTATGAATTACAGATCAACTCCCATTTTATAATACACAGTGATATTGCAGCTGGAATGTGCTTTTCTGCTACGTGAGCTCTAAAAGATCAGAAGAAAAGGTCTCAGCTATCAAGTGTTGATTTTTGGATGTGTTTTAGGGATGTGATTTGATCTGAGCTCCATCAAACACTATTGAATTGAAAGGTTTTTATTTTTATCAGCTTTACAGTATTCTTATGCTTGCTTATTCATAACATAAATACACACTATTTCTTCTCAGGTATGATGCCCTCTGTCTTTTGATTGTGGACCTCTGCACGCATCTAAAGTGCCGTGGCCCTCTCTATGATACAGGCACAGTTATGCAAGATAGACAAGAAACATTATGTAGCACTTCTCACTGTGGACCACAGAGCCAAATGCTAGGTCTTGCCTCAGATTTTTAGACTTTAGCCCATCCTTTTTGTGTCATGAGTTAGGGAGGATAAATGTCGTTCTAGTAACTAAAACTGGCTTTGTATCCCAGAGATCTTCAGTGCAGGAGCTTCACTGTCTGATATGAAAGGCTAACATCAGTAATCTTTTCTTTACCTCTGTTTAGCAAAGCATCTCAGATGAAGAGGACAAGGAGAGAGATGCAGTTGATGGTCAAGGGAATGTAAGTCTGAGAGTTTCTTTTCTGGTACTTGGGTCAGAATGCCTTACTGAGGATGTTGTGACACCTGTGTTTATGGTCAAGTTGAAATAGTTGAATTGCTTATGGACAGACTGTGTTTATATACAAGTTGAAACAGTTGAGTTATTCAATGCTGGCAGCTTCTGGCCGAAAGCGCAGCAGGTATTTGCAGCACTGTGCTGTAGAAATGGGGTTTGGTGTGCAAGAACATCTCTTGGATCTCCCAAGTGAGACGAGGTATTGTGTTTCCAGTGTGACACTCTGCAGCCCCTGTGCCAGCCTGAAGTCAGCTCCATTTCCACAACTCAGACCTTCTCTTTCTCCTGTAGAAGCAGATTACAGCCTGCTCAGGCCGGGGGTGCACAGCTTCAGTCCTGTGCAGTTGAGAATTGCCCTGGCATAAGAAGCAAAGCAAACTCAAGGGACTGTTTAATTCTGCCTTTGTTACTGGCTCAACCTCAGTGTTTGCTAGGGACTGGAGACTGTTTCCAATTATAGCTTCTGCAGCTCTCAGACCACTGGAATTCTGCATCAAATTTAGGAGTAAAAGGGAGTCCTGCTTCTTTTATTCCCTTAGGAATAAAAGGGAGTTTGCCAGGGCTTTGCATTGCTGCGAGACTGTTTGTTTTGGGGGATAATAAATTACGTGAAATTCCCTTTCAGCTCAGTACCACAAACTGGAGTCCAAGACAGTCTGATCCTGAACCCTTCACAGGCCCTGGGTACTTGATATCAATCATATTGCCTCAGTTCAGGCATCTGAAAAATAAACATCTGCTCTGCCTTGGTCATTGCAGGGCTTGCTTTCCAGCCTGTTTTCCTTTTACTGTTTAGAAGAGGGCCCTTCTAGAGCGAACAGGGCTGATAGTGTGTGTTGTGGTATCTTGCCTAACTTCATGGGCTTTTACTCTTAGCTTGATTCAGGCAGTTCAGGCACAGCAGCATGACCATAGCTGTGCTGTGCTGGAAACATTTGGCAAAATAAGCAGTCCATACTGTACTATGGTGAGTACAGTGACTCAGACAGGGGAACAAGAAGACAGGCTCTGTTGTGGCTGACCAGGCTGCTGATTAATGCGTAAGTGCCTGCTGAGTGTTTTAACAAGCCCTGGGGTTCCTTACAGGAGAGCAGTGCATCCAGGGTTTGTGTGTGCAGCCAGGAGAAGGACTGTCCAGTGGAGAAGGCATTGAGCAACAGCCCTGTGAAATCTGAGCGAGAAGTCCTGTTGGTTGGTAAGTTCTGTTGGTGATGATGCTGGAGACCTGAATGGCATGGGACTTACTTCAAGGTGGCCTTGCAGCTCCATCTGTCCACCCCTTGTTCCTGTGGTTATGCCAGGGGAGGTGGGAGTCTTTGGAAACAAAGAAAGCCTCGAGCTTTGGTGGGTCAGGGTTTCACCTTGTGCATTCCTCCCATGGCAATCCTGTGCACCTTTCAGTCAAAGCCATGCAGGTGTAAAGTATGTAGTCACTGCTTGTGTGGAGTGACAGCTCAGGTCAGCACGGACTGGAGTGCAGGTTGCTCTTCTTGGAGGTGTCACCGAAGGCAGTAGCTTACAGAGGAGGGTCTGTATCACCACCTTCACAGGAAAGAACTTCTGCCTGAGAGTTCATCTCAGTCTCCCCTCTGGCAGGTTAAAGCCATTCCCTTGGTGTGTCCCTACATCCCTTGTCCAAAACCCCTCTCCAGGTTTCCTGAAGCCCCGTTAGGCACTGGAGCTGCTCTAAGGTCTCCCCTTAAGCAGCCTTCTCTTCTCCAGGCTGATCCAGCCCAGCTCTCTCAGCCTGGCCCCCGGGCAGAGCTGTTCCAGCCCTCGTGGCACCTCTGTGGCCTCCTCTGGACTCGCTTCAACAGCACCACATCCCTGTGGTAGTGTTGTCCCAGAGCTGGATCAGGACTGCAGGAGGGGTCTCCCTAGAGCAGGCAGAGGGGGAGGGTGCCATGAGAATGACTTTTGTGGTGTTCCTTTCCTCAGGAATAATTTCAACGTTTCTTCATGTGCACCCGTTCGGAGCGAGCATTGAGTACATCTGCTCCTACCTGCAGCGCCTGGACAGCAAGGTGGGTGTGCTGACACTTCCAGCTCCCCAGCCAGCCTGGGCAGTGTGTCCAGTCCCTGTGGCTGGGAAAGAGCTTCACTCCCTGGAACCTCTGCAGGGTTAGTGAGAACTGGTGTCTGTTGATGGCAGTGACTTGTTACCAGAGGACAGGGGAGGGGATGAACTAAGAATCCCAGAAGGGTTTGGGTTAGAAAGGACTTCTGAAGGTCTAGTCCACCCTCTGCTGTGGGCAGTGACACCTTCCACTGGAGCAGGTTGCTCAAAGCACCCCAGCTTCTGGCTTAGCCCTCACGCAGCTTAATATTAACCTCAGTGCAGAGCTGAAGATGATGTTCCCACTGCAGATGTCCCTGCTCAGAGGAAAGCCTGTTGATGGTAGCTGCATTTTGCAGCAGTGAATTCCATCTTTAAAATCTCTATCCAAAATATCTTTCTGTTTATTCTGTGTAAGTTTGCTGCCTTTGTTCCCTTAGTCTTATGACCTCTAAGGAAAAGAGCAAACAATCCGCCTTTGCATACTGTTTATTATAACATCTGTATGCCGCTGTTTGTGTATATCCTCTCTAAACTGAGAAGACACATTGGTTTTGTGTCTCTGAGCAGTGTTTTTCCCTTTTTCTGCTCCTGTAGCCCTTCACTGAGCCTTCCCTGACTGTTTGGATGCTGTCAGTGCAGTTGTTTTTAGGAGGGTGCTGTGCAAGGGCCTTACACTACAGAAGTGGAAGCACTGAACTGTCCCTGCTCAGGGGGCTCTGTGCTAAGTAGAAAGATCGACTCCTGGGTGCAGGAGTTGAGAAGGGCCATAACAAGCTTATGGATTTTCCCTAGCACAGCACAAAGCTGCTGTTCCCTGCGGTATTTCTGTGCATCACTGGCTTCAGGCTCCTTTTCATAGTAAAAAGGGAGGGACTGGGCAAAGGTTTTTGAATGCTCGAGGAAATCGCAGCATGTTCCTCTAATATACTGTTCTTCAGTTGTCTTCCTTAAAATTCCCAGCATGGGAATCACCTCCTGTGCTTGGAATGTCTTCAGCTGCTTTGTTTCTAGCTTGCTGTCTCATTTTACTGTCCTGGGAAAGCTGGCCTGTGTTTCCCGGCTCCCTCCAGCCCTGCAGAGACATAGTTCATAATTTGTCTTCTTCTAGTTCAGAAGTTGTCTGAGGCAAAGAGCTGCTCTTGGTTTAATTTGGGGCTGCTAAAGAAATGCCATCAAAGCATTCATCTGACTTGTGGCACTTCCTCTTGGGAACCTACCGCTTCGAAAAGGCCCACGGGAGGTTTCTACAATAAGCTTAGCAGAAGGGCCCTGTGAAAGGCACATCCTTGACCCTCTGCAGTGGCCTGGGCCCAGTTCACTGTCTGCTGACTCTTGGCCACACACACCAGCCTGCTGCCTGCTCAGGTCTCTGTTCAGAATGTGCAGTTTCCATGTCCCTGGTTTCTGCACCCAGCCGCTGAGAGCTCTGTTCTTGAAGCAGTGATAAAAGTGCTCACTCTTTAGTTACTGAAATACTTGGGAGTTTTTAGTCCTTTTGCTTGCATTTTACAGTGGAAAGAATTACGATAGTCCTTTTAACCTTATTTCTAGTATGTTTTACATCTGCAACCATCTCACCCTGAAGTGTGACCGTAGCACAGCTGTCACATTTATCCCCATTTGATTATCCCCGTGAGGATTTGGACAGGATGTCTAGGAAAAGCCTGTAGCAATTAGTGCTTGAGCTTGAATGTCACCACCACTCGTTGCAGGGCTTCGAAAACCAAAAGCATCTTCATTCTTAGTGCAAATTTCCTTCTGATTTCACAGATCTGCACTGCAGAAGTGGAAGTTCTCATGACTCGACTCCAGAACACGTTCAGGCAGGAGCTGAGTGGGGTTGGAGCCAGCCTGGAGAAAAGGTGGAAGTTTTGTGGCTTTGATGGCTTGAAAATGACTTGAGCTTTGACTTAATGCTCCAACCAACAGCAGGAGATGTGCGGCAAGGGATGCATCTAACCTCTGTTTGTGCTGACTCCTGCACGCCTGTGGGCTTGTGTGCTGGGGAGTGGAAGTGAAGTTCTAAGTCCAGAGCAGCACTGGAAGAACCTTCAACTTCTGTAGCCTCTTTGATCAGTTATTTGTTCACACGGAAGTGCTGTTCAATATATTTGGTGAAAGAAGCTCATGTCTAATGTTCTGAAGCACAACGTGGTGACTGTTCCTTTTGCCAATGTTGTATGTGCTCTGTGTACCCAAATTTCTCATCCTGTACCTTCTTTTTACTGGTAGGAACAGCCATAGGTTATCCTGAAGCAACAGCAAAGAGGCATTTTCTGGTTTCTAGAACCACCAAAGGAGGTAAAAAAGAAAAAGGCATTTTTTAGACATTTCTATGATTAAAACCTGAGGTATGTTTAAACAGATTTAGGTGGCTCCAAGTTCTCTAAGCCAAACAACTGCTTCTTTTTCACACCATTTTCCTTGCTGATGGTTTAATGGGTATGCTGAGGTGGGGGCAACGTCTGCAGGAGCCAGGTGTGATTCTGGCTGTGCCACTGGTGGACTGTGCATTGCAGAGCTAGTCTGTAAATACGGACCCAGCTAGCACTCATCCCTGAAACACTGGCATACTGCCCCAGGGTCACCTCCAGACAGCCTGGATTTATCCCTTTCCCCCCTCAGATCTCTGAGCCCTGGTAACTCCTGCATGAAGAGTCTTTTCCCCCTTAGAGACAGCAGGTCTGTTGCTGGTTTGACTGACCTGTAACCAAAAGACGCCAGGTTCTGCTGGTGACACCGGGCTTGGAGCTAGGTATTGATACACTGGCCCTTCCCATTTCTCCCCTCATCATTCCCTTACGGAGGAGAACATTGCTTGTGTTCCTGATTCCTTAACCAGTTGTCCCAAGGCCCTGAACTCTGTCTTGGTTGCCTTTGGACTTCTTGCTGAGATTCCTCCCTGCCTACCTGACAAGTCAGTAGTGGGTAAGTGAGGGCTGTGCCAGGGTTGGAGGCTTCCTCCTCCCATCTTTAGCCCAGACCCCAGGGAGGCAGCAGAGCTCCCTGGGAAGTGGGTCAGCTGTGCTTGGTGGGCCTTCTGCTCCCCTCAGAAGAGTCTTCCGTGACTGTGACCCATCTTTACTCCTTATGGAAGCAGTTTTGACAGGATGTAGGCTGACTTAACCTCAGTAACTCCTACAACCATGTCCTCATTATTGGTTCCACAGGCAGAGCCTCATGCCTGTTGTAGGTGGGACCTGGTGGAGTGGTTATGGAGGAGGCGTGCCTGCTGTGCTGTGCTGGAACCTGTCACCCCTGCCCCCATCCCTTCAGGTGTCTGGGGACCGGGCAGTCTGAGTTCAGCACAGACCTCCCCTGAGGAAAATCAGGGAAGGAACTTGAGGAAACAGGATTGCTGGAGCCAGTGGGCAGAACACACAGGAGCTGGGGCTTGTCCTTGATGCTGTAGCCAGAGGGCATCAGTCGGATGAGCCGGGCACAGCAGCTGGATTTACTCTGCAGCTTGGAAACAGTGCAGCAGAAGGGCTCGTTGGGTTCCAGTCCTCCAGCATGTTGGATGCAGGCAGGAGGTGGGATTTGGACAGGCCACCTTGGCAAGCGAGAGCTGTCCTATGGGAGCTGGTTCTGCTGTTTCATGTGGACCAGGCAGTTGTTTGGTGGAGAAGCAGGAGCTGGGACCTGTGGAGAGATGGCTCCATGCTGCAAGAGCAAGTGAGGCTGAATGGGGCCAGGGTCCTGCTGCTTCCTGTCTCCAGGCTTTCTCCACCCAGGCCCATAGGAGGGACTGGGGTTTCCCTGACATCTCATGTGCTCTTGGCCACCAGGAGAAGTCTGCTGCAGATGGGTGTCCTGGATGGCGAGGAGGCAAATGAGATGCTGCTGCAGGTACCAAACCGCCTCTGTCTCTGGAGAGAGCACTGGGATAGCAGCAGACACCTCCTGGAACTGGAGCTGTGGGTGAGGGCCCTGGGCAGTGCTCCGGGTGCAGGCAGGGGGAATGGGTGAAGGGAACCCATCCCATTGTCCCTGCTCTGGCACCCAAGGCTTGCTCCCATGGGAAGTGGGTGAAAGCCCATCTAAAGCAACGTGCTCAATGGTTGTGTCACTGCAGGGAACTTGTATTTTTGAGAAATAAACGTTTTTATAGGCAAATCTTGGTCCTGCTGCTTTCTCTTTCTCACCCAGCTTGCATTGCTGGCCATGGGGAGGGCGGTGCTCCATCCTTATTTCTGTCAGCGTGGAGCTCCACTGTCCTTGTAGTGAATTCCAAAAGGATTCATACATGTCAGGCCAGCAAACAGCTGCAGAACGCTCCCTGCTTCCTCTTCAACCTCTTCTCAACAGGCAGAAAACTGGAGGTCTGTGACCTCCCCATTCCTTCTGGGCAGATGGAGGTTGCTGCTGGTGGCAGTATTTGAGGTGGACACCTCGTGCAGCGCAGCCACACCAGCTCATACTTGGTGACAAGGATGGGTACACAGGGAAAATGAGAGCTCGGGAGCAGCCTGCGAAGGGATTCCCATGCTTGTATTGAGGGAAGCACGTTGCTGTACATGCAAGGTTCTCTGAGGTCTGTAGCCCAGATGTGCAGCACATCTGGCTGTGAGCTTGTCAGTGCCAGAGGTTTGCAGGGCCCTGTGGTCCTTGGAGCCATGGTGGATGTGGAAGGTGGTGTCTGCCTGGTCCTGCCTGAGGGGCTTGGTCACTGTGACAGCTGTGAAGGAGCAGCCAAGGTAGGAACCATCCATTGGCCCTCTTTGGCCAATTTCCCTTCCAGGTCTCATCTGTCAAAGCATCGGATGCTTCCCGGGTGCCCTGGGTACTGACAGGGAGGAGTGGGGAAAATGTGGGATGGAGGAGAGGGATTGAGCAACCATCGATTCCTGCCAAGGCGCACTGTCAGACGTGGGAAGTGCTGGTCCTTCCCTCTGCCCCTGCCCTCCCTCTCCCCACACTGCTTCGGGCTTGCTCTGTTTTGGCAGGAGCCCACATTCTCATCACCCTTCTCCTCCCCTCCGCTCGGCTGCAGCAGCTCCTCCCGGCTCCTCTCCTCCTGCCAGCACCAGAAACGTTCCTCTGTGCACTGTGGGACCACTGCTTGGAAACCCATCGCTGGAAGCAGAGAAGGAGCCCAGCACAGTGCTGCTCCTGCTCAGAAGGTAAACCTCATCCCTCCACTCCATTCTCCTGCTGCTGAGAATGAGGAGCAGCTGCAGCTCCTTGGGAATGGAAGGCACTGCTGAGCTGAGCTTTTCCCATGACATTTCTTTAAATAAGCCTTAGTCCTAAAAATAAGCAGGGAAAGTCATTGCAGAGAGGAAGTGCCATGTTTGCACTGCCAATGCCCTGTTAGCACTGCTAATGCCATGTTTGTACTGCCAATGCCATGTTAGCATTGCTAATGCCATGTTAGCACTGCTAATGCCATGTTTGCACTGCCAATGCCATGTTTGCACTGCCAATGCCATGTTAGCACTGCTAATGCCATGTTAGCCTTGCTAATGCCATGTAAACGCTCACAGTGAGAAGCAGTTTATTCCTGTTCTTAAGTTAGTGAGATCCCTCTGGCAGCCCCCACTGCGGAAGGGGATTTGCCATACTTTGGTTCTGCTCCTTGCTGGAGCTCCAGTGCCTGCCCAGGCTCTGGGGGGCATCAGCCGTCTCGGGGCAGGGGCAGCCATGGAGCTGCCGTCCAGGCTGGTTGTGGTTGCCCTTGTAGCAAGCAGTAAGGGCATGGTTTTGGAGTTAACAGCTGAAGTGTGACTTCATCAGACAGCAGGAGATAGTGGCACTATACGGCTATTCTCAGAGTGTTTGTGCTTGTGTAGTGGCCGATAAGCAGCAGCTTATCTGCCCTGACTTCTCCTTCCTGCTTTCTCTCTGTTCTGCTCCCTCTCCTAATTGGGTTTTCTCCTCCTTGCCTGGGGCAGCCGCATCCTCCCTGACCCCATCTCAGCCTGGGCTGTGCCTGTGGATCTGCCGAAGTTGTGACTGTCACTTGCAGCAAGGTAATTCCCTTCCGTGTATGTGTCCCCAGGGTCTGTCTGTCCCTTTGCAGCATCTGCTGGTGGCCAGGCTGCTCCCTTCCTGCCGTGAGGCTGCTGCTCTCCCTCATTCCTGGTGTGGCAGGAACAGGAGCTATTGCAGGTGAGTGGAGATGCGCTTCTCTGTCACAGCCAAGGTTCTACTTGTGCCCCCGGCTCTCCCAGGATAGCTCATGTCCCAGGATCATTGCTTGCAAAGCTTGGCTGGACCAGTTGAAGACTGACCTCTTCCATGTAGCCCCATTGAGACAGTAAAGAAAATCCATTCCTAAAGGGCTGCTTCTTCCACAGATTTCTGTCTGTCTGCAGGGTTGAAGTTAGGGAAAGCCATGCCTGGCACCCATGGCTGCTGGCTGAGCTTGTCCTGGGAAGGGGGAAGGCTGAGGGGCGGCCAGAGCAACCTGGGAAGCCTAAAGGGCAGCCCCTGGTGCTGTTTAATGATGAAAAAGCCCCTTTTCAAGCAGGACACAAATACCTGCATGGGCTGTGCCTCACCTGAAATGTAAGTGGGTATCATGACTCCCAACCCTTTGGTAACACAGCCCCTGAGCTGAGACTCTGGGTCAAGTCTGGGTCTTCGTCTGCTGCCTGTTGTAGCTGCCATGGAAGCAGGATCCCACCAGTTCTAAAGGGGTGAGTTACCCTGAGTCCAGCGTATGAGGCAGTAGTGGGCACCCACAGACCCAGTTGTAATTGTGTCCTCCCCCTGGTCACGGGCTCTGACCACATCTGCCTGTGCCCGCAATGTAAGTGAGGCCCTGCTCCTCTTCACTGCTGCTCTTTGCCCTTTGGGCTGTGGCAGGTTCATGGGTGCCCAGGCTGACGGGGCCGGGGCTGCACCGAGCCTGTGCTGGGGGTGCAGGCGCTGGGGCAGTGCTGCTGCAAGGGTCTCATTTACGGGAGATGAGGCTCAGTGCCAAGTGTTAAACTAAGAAACAACTGATGTAAAGTGAAGGGAAAGGCAGAGAAGGAGCTTGTGGGGAAAGGGGAATGAGTGTGACCTGAGGGATGTGAGCTGCTTTTTAGGCTTTTGTGGTTTTTTATGACTTAAAGCAAATCCTGAAGCTCCCTTCAGAGGAAACCCCTACACCCACATCTGCAGAGTGGGAGCTCCAGGTATAACATCCACACACGCAAAAGCCACCCACAGCTGAGGGCTGACTCCATGTCCCCTGCATGTGCAGCCGTCTTGCAGCACTCCCAGCAGCTCCTCCTGTCCTGCTTCAGCTCCTCTAGTCTCTGCCCTGTGCTCCTCACTCTTCTGTCTTCATCTGTGCCTTTCAGAGACCTTCATCCCTGCTCTGCTGCCAGGGCAAAGCATGGACATGCAGCCTGTGCCCCTGCACAGCCTTTCGGAGCTGGAGAGGGCCAGTCTGCAAGAGATTGCCCTGTACCAGCTGCAGGAGAAGCTGCTCCTGGGAGATCTCAGCCTGGCTAAAGGTAGGGAATGGGTGAGGACGGCTCCTGCTGAGGGAAGGGAACTCTGAGCCATTTGTGCTGCTTGTCCCCATTCCCACTCTTCCTGACAAGAGATATTGTTCATGGAAAGAGATATTGCTCATGGAAAGACTTCTGTGACACATTTTGGTCCATTTTATGTTTTGTTCCCTGCTTTGATTTGAGCCTTAAAGGCCTCATCAGCCTTTTGAGGAGGGTTTGTATGTCCATAGGAGTGTGAGAATGTGACCTTGCCTGTTTGCCTCTGATCCCCTAATCCAAACCAGATGCAGAATGCCTTGGCAAGGTCTTCCACTGGGACTATCTTAATGTCATTGAGATGGGATAAGCTTTGCTTCTTGGATTGATGTCCAGCACAAAGTCCTGATGCTGGAATGGGGTTTATGCAAGGCTAAAGATGTGCTACTGAAGTTAATGGGCAGATAAATATAGAAGCTCCAGAGGGACTGAACTCCTCTGAACTGGCCTACATAGACACAGAGGCATGGTCTGGGTTCCTGTAGCTGCCATCTACACATCAACCAGGCAAGGACAGCGAGTGAGTGTCCTGGGTTCGGCAGTAGCAGTTGTTTTTCTCCTTATTGGTAGGTGGTGTGGAGCTGTGTTTTTTTGACTTTCGGCTTGGGAACAGTGTTGATAACACCAGTGTTTTAGTTACTGCTTAGTACATCTTGGTCTGGCCAAGGGCTTTCTGAGTCTCATGCTCTGCCAGGGAGGAGGGTAAGCCGGGAGGGAGCAGAGACAGGGC
>JANRGW010031861.1:0-52449 GCA_024733675.1 Psilopsiagon aymara | reverse complement strand
CTGTGCCAGCGCCTCAGCACCCTCACAGGGAAGAGCTTCTGCCTCAGAGCTCATCTCAGTCTCCCCTCTGGCAGGTTCCCCTTGTCCTACTGACAAATCTCTAAGGAGTTTGTCTGTTACTAAATGAAAGAAGCAGGCAAAATTTGGACAAATTCTGATTCATTGCAGATGTCAGAATGGATGATCGAAATGCTTTCTGCTGACATCAAAACATTTCATTCACTAAAAGCCAAGCCAAGACAATGCAATATTTAATGACAGGCAGCACCTGCACGTGTTAACCTGAGGGCAAATTTGGAAAAATCAGAAGTAAAATGAAACCTGAATTGAAACGAAACCCTTTCCCCGAGTCAAACATCTCCAATATGCTTTCATTCAAAAATTTCAACCGCATTTTTTGTGTTGCCTGGAAATCTTTTCTATGTGGTAAAGAGCAGGGCACTACCACTGTGGAAGGTCTATGGCCACATGGGAACCCTGGTCTTGGTGCTGGGTTGTGTTTAGACGTAGGAGATATTGCCTGAGCTGCTGTTCCCCATCTCCCCCTGATGGAAAGGTGAGTTTCTGTGTTCCACTGGCACAGTGCTTTGAAGCCATCTGTGTTATCTCCAGGGCTGTGCATGCCCTGATCTGAAAACCCATGTGCTAGGCTGGAGCGGTGGCTCAAGTGTCAGGGAGAGGCCAATGCACAAACAGAAAGCTGGCAGAAGGAGTTGGGCCTTGGCATTTGGTGACTTCTGCATGGGCTTCCTCCACTTGCATGTGACCTCTTGGACTTGCCAGAAGTTGATGTCAGTGCTGCAGCTGCGCATCATTCTCTCAAAGAGCAGGAATCCAGTTACTAAGGGTATGGAGGCTTGGACTTGATTTGGCACTGCTGGACAGATTCTCTAAAGTTCCTGGAAAAGCACAAGAGGTTTGCTGGCAAGAAATAATAGGAAAAACCTCGACGAGAAGCCTGTGCCTTCCTGCCTGTGATTCCTTGGAGCACATTGTTAGCTCCAGAGATAACTGATTTCTCTTACCCAGAAGGTGAAAAAATGTCTTAGGTCAGAGGAAAATGAGCACTTAATGTGCCAGATGCAAATCGATGGCTTTACACCCAAATCCTTGACCTGATGGAGAAGGAGTGCTTCTCTAGTGCTTGTTAGAAAGCTCTGTGAAAAGGAAGCATGCAGACCTCCAAGAGTTAAAGTCCCAGGTGGGATTTATCCAGGGAAGGTAGTGCTGAGGACAGAGGCTCTCCCATTAGCAAAGGCTGGTCAACAGGTGAGGAGGAGACACATCCCCACCTTGGCTACAGCACCATGTCCCACACCAGCATCCTTTGCACCATCATGCTGAGCCAGCCCTGAACTCCTCCATGGCCAAAGTCATGTTTACCACCATGGTGTGTTTAACAGACACAGCCTTGACGAGAACGGTCCCCTGGTCTCTGAACTGCTCCTCCAAGGCTGGGAGCTGGCAGGAGAAACCAAGGGAGGTGGTGCTCTGTCTCAGGAAACAGTCCCCAAAAACTTTAAAGCTGTTGGCCCTTCCCACGTTTGGTTTGGAAAGACTGTGCTGCAGAAGCCTGTGTTTAAATGACACTTCCTAAATGCTCCCAGCTACCACAACCAGCCAGTAAAGACAATTCAGTGTCATAAACAGCCGGAAGAGCCAAGACTGTGTTCTCATGCCTGGAACGGGTGGAAGGCTCAGTTCTGGTGTCTCTGACACTGCTCTGGTGCCAGCTATGTTGCAATGCTGGCTGGCACGCATGGAAGGTGGGCTGTGGTGAATGTTCCCATTTAGCTTGTGGTGCATTGAGGCAAAGTTGCTCCTCAAGCATCACTGTCATTCTCTCACAAGTGCTGCTTTCAGAGCCATCCTATGAACCTGAGCTTGGGCTTGCCCCTGGAGAGCAGCAACACTGGGGGAGCTGGCATCAGCTGGGAAACCCAGCCCTGGTACCAGACTGCTGATGCAGTGTCACCACTCAACCCTCCCTGGCTATCCTAACTGTCAAGCAGAACAAGATATAGCTTTTCTTTTTGGCTCATGTGAAGCTTATTATGCGATCATCAGCACCCCCCAAACAAGGACCCAGCTCTCATACTGCTTGTCTTGGGCTTAAAATGGGTTACAAATCTCTTAATGCAGTCGCGAATCTGGATCTGAGGCACTGGGCTGGCTCTCACCATAGGTTCATTTCACAGGCAGCAACCACCTGGGTGCAGTGAGCACGATCCTTGACCAGTACAGCAAATGCGTGCCCTGCAACAGGCACCGGCAGTGCTAGGGAAGTGAGTGTCCTTTGCATCCTCAGGCTTTGTCCACATTAGGAATTGAGTACCTGTCCCCTCTGCTCTGGGGCAGAGACCTGTAAAAAGCTGAGGGGTGATAGACCTGGGCTCCTGTGCTCCCCTGGTGCTCAGCTCCCTGATGGCTGTTGGGGTGCTGGCAGCAGCAGAAGCGTTGGCTTCCACTGCAGGATACAGGATGCTCTTAACTGCCTGCCCTGCCCAGAAAGGACCTGGCCAATGCAATGAAGGGGCAACAGAACCTCCCTTAAAGCTTGCACTCTGCTTTTCAGACAGGCTCGTGGCACTGCTTTAGTCATGACAGTGAGAAGCTGTTGTTGGGATCTAGAAAGCTACCTGTGCAGGCTGGGATTTTCAAAGGAACTTCAGTAAAGCTCTGAAAATTGCAAACCGCAACACTATGACACCTGAGTGTCTGCCCTGAGATGGGAAAATCATGTCACAACATCACACCTGCTTAGTAATGAGGCAGTGTCCAGCTTTTCAGCTCACTTGCGTTGGAAACTGTGCTCTGTGCCAAAACAAGTCAGAGAAGGAGCAATCGCGTCATGACAGGGCTGAATACATTTAATGCACCGAAGCAGGAGCAGAAGGCAATAATTCACTCTGGAGCAGGACTAGCTTGGGATGCTCTGGCACTGCAGATGATTTATTCTAGAGATGGGCTTGGCAAGTGCTCTTATGGAACGGAAGTTTGGTTTTCTATTGTATTTAACCTGCCCCCAAAATAGTTTAAACCATTCTGCTTTGTGGCATAGCCAGCTATTAACCACCTCAGCTGGGAAAGAAGTGCACCAAATCACCCTCTTGTGTTTCTTAGGAGCTGGGTGGTGCTAGTTACTGTCGAAAACATGATTCTGGTGCTGATCAGAGGTGGCCAGCCCCTTTAGCATCCTGCAGCCAAATGTCTGGGTGGATTGTCATAAACCCTGGGGAACTCCTGCCTTCCCCTTTTATTGTGTGAGGAGAAGAAGGATTTGTGCAGCATGAGAAGGGAAATGCCACCTTACTCAAGGAAACAGTACAGATAGTCTATTTGGCTGTCTCCACCTGATAGTCTGTTGGCAGTGTCTGTCTGTGCAAGGGTGTGCTAGACATCCCCAAACCAGGTCATCCTGAAGCTTCTTGTTAGCTTTCTAACCAGCTCACGCAATGATCTGAGCATGTCCAAGTTCAGATACCAGGAAAAATTATCAACCCTGAGCCATCAAGAGATGTGACAAAGTTGTGGAGCTGCAACCCATGATTGGGTTAAATCAACCACAAACTAAAGAATAAGCACTTGCCTGGAGCAGTCAATACTCCAAGCAATGTGGCAGCCTGGAAGCTGTTGAGAGACCAGGCAAAATAGCCTTTCACAGCAAAACGGATGGTGAAGTGCTGGCCTGGCTGGTTCAGCAATTCCCGATCTGTGCCTGCTACACCCGCATCAAGAGGGAGTACAAGAATGCCATGTGGGCAGTTGGGAGTTGTGAAAGTGGCTCTTCCATCTGAAAACGGATTCCTTCTCACCCCCACACAGCCCACAAGACCTCACCTTTTACACCAACTTTCCACTGGCCTTGCCATGCACCCACACACTTGGATGATGCTGCCGGTCCACGTTCTAACGCACTATCAAAGGCATCAGGGAGACATCTTAATCCTTACTGCTGGGAGAAACGAGAAAGGGTTGAGACATTTTTATGCTCTGAATAAAGGGGAGGGGGGGTCAGCAACCAGACACGGTTGAGAAATCTGGCAAAAGAAGTGTCTCAGCAGGTGGGGTGAGCTGCACCCAGAGGCAGAAAACAGTCACAGCCCAAGGATTCAGGCTCGCCCGTGAATGGAGCTGGCGCACAGAAGGCAAATCTCGCCTGTAGCAAGCACACCGCACTCAGGACCCTCCCTATCTCTGCTTTGCTGACAAGGCAGGACAATGGAGGCAGTTCCTGAAGTAAAGAAAGTTCAAATTCCTCCAGCCCATTACCTCATGGCAGTAAATCTTCCACCTCTCTTTCCCAGTCACTGGCGAAGCCTGTCTATTGTCTGGGGAGCCCGTCTGTCTGCCCCAGCACAAAAGGGAGAACAATCAGTGGGCTTGAGTAACATCCGATGCTCCAACAGATGGAAGAATGAAACAAGCAGAGGGCCGAGGAAAACCGGGCAGGGAGGAGATCCCAGGAGGCTGCTCCATCCCATGGGTGTCTGGTGCGCAGCGGTACCCAGCCCTGCCTGCCTGGTGCAGGTGTCATTCAGGCTGGGTGCTGGTCAGGGTTATGCTGGAGAGGACTGGGCACCATTTGTGTGGAGTTTTTCACATATGGGGGTGTTGCTGCCCTGGAAGAAGATTGGTACCCACAGCACTGCCCAAATCCCATCCACGCACCCTGAAGCTTTCTTCCCCATCAGGTCAAGCTGTTGTCTTCTGGGAGCAGAGTGGTAAAGAGCCCCTGAGTGAAGGCAGATCAGCACAGTGAGCACCTCCTGGTGCCTGCTCTGCCCCTGTGTGTTGCCAGGCACTGCTGTTCATCAGCAAGCAAAAATCCTGTGCTGCCAAGATGCAGGCTGCTGGAGAACAATGTCTCCAAATTATTGCCGTCAGCCCTGATGGTCCCAGGAAGGGCACAAAACTTTCATGTTCAGCAGTTACTTAGGCTCAATGGATGGCAAATGAGGTGCTCTCTCCAGCCTTGCTGCTGGGTGCCCTCATCTGTCTTGCTGAAGCCAGACATAAGCAGCATCGTCCTTCCTTCAGACAGCCCAAGGCGCTGCTTTTCCTGGGAAAGACCGAGGTCCTGGGGGATTAAATATGAACCCAGTCCATGCGTAATCAACAGGGCACTGTTTGCCTGCTGCATCCTGCACAGTATCTGTGCAAGACCCAAGCAGCAGCTGCAGTAATGTCTGTTCTCCAAGGGTTTGTCAGCAGTCTGGAAGAGCCAGGAGCTGCACCTGTGGACTGATGAAGCTGAACTGCTCCACAGCTTTAGTTCCTCCGTCTGCAGTGCTCTGTCTCTCAAGCCAAGCTGTGGCCAGACTCCCAATCCCAGTCTTGCTAGACAAAATTACTGAAAGTAGGAGACAGAAAACTGTATGAAAAAGAGGGATTTCTGCAAGCTCTGATAGAGAGAGCCCAGAGTTGTGCAAATCATGAGAAGATATTGGGGATAACCAATGAGAATCAGACATCAGACTTGTTGGCTGGGCTGCATCCCATCTGGCTGATGGCCGACCGTCACCTCTTGCTGTCACTGCTACTCCACCAGATGCCTATCAAGTGCTCTGAGGTCTGCAGAGCTCTGGACAGGTGAAGTGATGGGGCACATCCCTTGCAGCGTGCCCTGAAGAGACTCTGTATGCAGGATGTGGAGACTGGATGCAGCACTATGAAGCAGTTGCAATGCAGTCTACCAATGCCAGGAGAGAGCAGAACTCTTCTCTGACCTGTCTCCTAACTTCGCTGCCATCTCCTCTCTGCTCCATGCTTTTGATGGCCTTTTGGCTGCAGTGGGTACCTCTTGTCCTTTGGAGCCCTGCTACAGTATTGTTGCACCTTCTTCTGTTTCCTCTTGGACAGGTAAGTAACTTACCAAGGTTAACAGGGACATTAACAAGGACTTTTTGGACAGCTTGAGCTAGAGGTGACTTTACCTGTAGCCCAGCAGGGCAGCAGAGATATAAAAAGGCTCTGGCTGCATGCTCAGCCTGAGATGACGACTCTGCCCAGCTTGAGTGAAGCTGACCTTGGACACAGAGACTGAGGTTTTGTGGGGGTAATCCAGGGAATGCTTTGGGTTTTGACTGCCTTCCCATTCAGGATGTGGCCACACTCCTTGGAATATGGGCAGACACATTATCATGGAATGGTTGGAATGGTTGCTGGCAGCCTGATACTCCATAAACTATCTTCAGAGTCATGACCTTCCTTGCTTCAAGTCCCCGTGGTTCCTCCTCCTGCAAGGTGGAAGGAGGCACCTCTAGATGACAGTGAAACAAGCAGCATCCCCAGCTCCTGCCCAGCTTCAGTTTGAGCTTGCTTTTATCTTGTGCAGTTCAGTTGTACGAAATATGTCTGGAGGAAATCAGTGGTTGTGTCATCTGTCCCCTGCATTTTGGATTTAGCTTTGGAATCAGCAGTCTTTCATTGCCCCAGCAGACTGAGGCACAGAGAGAGGGAGTCTTCCACAGTATGCCTTAGAGCTGGCACCCACGACCCACCAATTTGTTGAACACTGTGGGGGGAATCTGAAACCACAATCACTGCCACGAAGTGATGCGCTAACCCAGGCAATTGTGGGGATTGATGGATGATGCCTGACAGAGGAAGGGAGACCTCACTCTCATTAGCAGACTCCGCAGGTGCTGTGCAGATGTCCTGGCTTGAGCTGTTCCTCATTGACACAAACCAAAGGTCATCCTTCCTACAGGATCCGCTGAGTGGTCCCTACACTGCTCCTCACATTTGGCAGGGCTGGGTCAAGCTGCCTTTGATGGATGGTCTTTTGTGGAGTGGGGTTGGGACTGTGCCCACAGCCTCTCCATTTGTCAGTGCCCCAACAGAAGAGGTGGGTATCCCCATCTGCTCTTTGTGGCAGGAACATCTCTACGCTTCTCAGTGCTTGAAATGTGAAGTGCATGGGGATCTGTCAGTAGAATTAGGCAATCCAAGCATTGTGAACCTTGAGCAGTGAATGAGCTTCCTGCATGGAAACCAGTGCCATGCCCAGAGGACACCAGAGATGTGGACTGGCAGCTGGCAGTGGAGGCTTTTGAAACCTCATCTCTGTTGGAGAGCTGAGACCTTGTCCCTGCTCCTCTCCCTGCCTGCAGACTCAATCCTTGCTATTGGAAACTGAGTTCTGCCATCATGGGACATGCCTTATGGCTATTCTTGATCCTAGGCTGTGTCAGGTCAAGGAAAGGGCACAAAAGACTGCACAGGCTGGTGGGAGGCAGAACCCAGCCATATATACAAAGCTCTTGTACAAGATTAATCCCATTCTTTAGCAGGTTTATGTATCTCAGAGGCAGCAAAGCATGGAATAAGGAAAGAAGAACATCCTGGACACAGTTACTCAGCACCGGCTGCTACAGCAATAAGAGCACAGGGTTCCCATCGCACAAAGGGCGCAGGTGACCTGCTGTGATCACAGCCTGGGGGCCGTGAGTGATGACAGGATTGTCCTGGAGCAGGGCCTGCTGCAGGGAGTGACCATCTTTGTTCACAGCTGCCAGGGGTCCTTGTGCCCAGGCACCATTTTTAAGCAAACTTCTGCTTGGAAATGCAAAAGAAAGGCACAATGAGCCCTGAATCACCCTAAGACAACTGTAATAGTGCAGATCTGCCTGTTTGACCTCTGAAAAAATGTGTAATAGCTCTGCTAACTCAATATCCCAATAATGCTTGGATGCCTGGCAGTGTTCTGAGCTTTCCTGATCCATCAGATAGTACATTCCCACCACCTTGTTATATCCATCTGCACCAGTGCATTCCAGTCACAATAGTGCAAGCAACTCCAGTCTTGCTTTCAGCACCAGAGATGTCCATCTCCAGCCTTCAAATTCCCCATATGCTTGCAGAATGATGCCAATATTAATTTATCTTAAGGAGACATCAGGTTTTCAAGGCAACCACCTCAATGCGTTAAGCTGCTTTCCAGCCACGGCTGCAGCGTAGGTTCCAAACACATCCATCCGGCTTCCAAAAGTCAACTCAGTTTTAACAACCAGGTGTAAAAAGCTTCCTCCCAATAGTTGCTACCCATTCCCACAGAGGGACCTTGGCCAGAAAGCTGTGTGGGTGCAGGACTGGCAGCATCAGGTCCTGGAGCCAGGCTGCAAGCGTTGGAGCTTGGTCAGGGAGAAGCTGCCTAGTGACAGGAGACAGGGCACAGAGGGGCAGGTGTGGGATTTCTGAGCAAGGCTGGTGGTGTTTGTTCTGCAGTGCACAGGGGAACAGGCCCCAGCATGTGTTCTTGGTAAATAAATGAGATTACATCAAGAATACACCCAACTCCTATAATTTACTTTTCATCCTAACAAAACCAGCCCTACATGACTTGGGATATTGTCAACTTGCTTGGGCAAAAGGGTTAACTATTGCTATTCTTCATGAAGAATATTTGGTTTCTTTTATTTGCCTTTTGAATTGGGAGCCTTTAGAGGCCTGGGGAGTGTCTTTTTTAAAGAAAAGTATCTCGTTGTGTGTGACTCCAGGAGCTCTAGGAAGTGCATAGGTTTGACATTGCCACCAGTCACATGTGTGCTGCCTTCTTTGCTCCCATAATTTACACCTGCCCAGCTCCTTCTCAACCAATCTTCCAAAAAAGTGACCTGGGACAAAGATGCTTGACTTTGCAAAGACAATCACTGTCAATTCGTAATGCCTGGTGAAGATGGGAGGGGAGAAATCAAGACCTAGGGCTGCTGCTGTGGTACTCCCAGAACAGTGGCCACTCAGCTGGTCTCTGATATCTGACCCATCTCCCCCTTCCCTTCTCACCAGCCTGCCGTCCTTCAGCCATACTACAAGTAATATTTCTCAAAGCCAGGCTGGTCCTTGGGACCAAGGTAAATGCAAAGAGTCACTGTGCTTGCTGCTCAGAATCTGCACTCTGTTTGCTTTATCCCTGTTGAATGAAGAGCCCTAAGAAAAGCACCACTACGTTCCCTGCCACCACAGGCTGCTCTTAGAGATGCTGCATGTGAACTCCAATGGCCATGTCCAGCCACATGGAGGGTGTGCCTACATCTACTGCCATGTATGTGTCTCCATGTACTGCACAGGCAGTGGGCTGGGAAGATCTGGGACCACAGAGGTTTGGAAGTGATTGACCCCTCCAATACCTGCTGTGCTACTGTCTCTCCATGGGACACTCGGATGATCCCTTTCCTTCACTGAGCCCTTCAGACCCCTGGGAAATGAGGAAAACCGAATTTTACCACTTGCAAAGACTCAAGAGCTGAATCAAAACCCAACCAAATAGCACGATGTTATGGTGAGGGCACTGGAGGCACCCAACCACCTCCAGCACATGTACGTTGGCTGGGAAGCCTCTTGACTCTGATCAGGAGATTTCTGGCCACTGGCCAGGCAGTGCAGTGATTTCATCAGAAACTGCCTTTGCTTTGAAAGTAGCAGCCCCTGGTGCTGCAGGGGTTTAGGCTGGTGTCCTGGCTGGGGCTGGAGGGAGGCGGTAGGGGCTTGGCTGCAGGGTGCAGGTCTCAGCCATGCCAGCCCATCCTTCCATTCTGTTTGTGTCTTCAAAGGACTCCTTTCCTGCTCTGCGCTATTAATATTGCTGCCTTCCCTACCACTGGCTGTAAATCCTCTTGACAGCAGGGGAGAAGAAAGCACCAAGCCCAGATCTGTTCTACATGGAGTGATGCTCCCTGCCAGAGGATGGTGTCCGATCTCCTCATCTCCCTCTCCAAAGTTGTCCCCGTGTCCGGACTCCCCCCATGTGCCCTTCTCTCAGTGGCTGGAGAGGAGCATCTGCTGGGCAGCTCACAGACTGCATGTCCCCATACAAAGCCAGGATTGCCGCCTGCTGAGCTCACTTTTTGCTGTGCTGGGGTACTCAGCCAGCAGCAGAGGGGACAAAGCAATCAACTTACAGAGACCTGACAAAAGGGGTTTTGAGTAACATTTGCTCTGTCAAATATACTCGTGGAATGACAAAACAAGACTTGGCAAATCTGCATCCTGCTTCGCAGTTACTTGTGGAGGCGAAGGCTGCAAAATATCAGAATGCTCCGTCTTCACAAAGTCCCTTGGAATACATCAGTCTTAACCCAAAGTGACACAGTTAAATAGATCGAATTGCTTGAAGTCAGCTCAGACAAAACAGTGTCTTCAACTGAGAACAAATGCCCCTATTTTTCAACTTGTGAGAACAGTTGGAGTATTTTCTTCTAGGATTTTGTTCTTGTTTCCTATGGTTTCTCTACCTCCCCCTAACAAAGACCACCAGCCACGAATCAGCAAGGACCTGGTGAAAGGCCAGCTAATCCCATCAAGGCTGCCTGAAATATTCCCAATGTATTTTTCAGAACAAAAGCAAAGCTCGAGATACTGTATTTTCTTTCCTTAAATATCTGTTTTCCACATGGAAAACAAATTTCCAGCATTAATGTCTTTAGCACATCACAGTCACCCTGGGGGTCCAATTAGGAAAACTGCTAGCAGGATTATCTGAGCTACAGGTCCAAGCAGGTGCCTCCCATTATACAGTTCAGTGTCACTGTGAAGTCAAATATGGTTTTGTTCAGCCCAGCCAAGTGCTTTGACTGAGCATTAGAGGATGCCAGTCAATTCATCATGATTCAACTTTCCCAGTGGAAACTTGAGATGCTCTGGCAAACATCGCTATGTTCTGAAGGAAATATTCAATTTGAGGATAAAATGCATTTTTTCCATTAAAAAAAACCCTCCTAAATCAGAACCTTCCCTCTCCCATTCAGCAGCTCCTGCACAGAAGCCAGCTTGCAGCACTAACCTAGGAAAACCATGCCAGGAGCTGCTTGTTTTGGAGCCAGCCTTTCAATAGAGTTTAGCTGCTTTGTAGGTACCTCAGTACAGCCTGGATTTCTTAAGAAACCAGCAACACCAGGATCTGTCAGGACAATGGTTCAGGTTTTGTGCTCACCAGCATCAAATAGACTGGGCACTTAAAAACTGACCTCGATGGAGATCCTTCAAAGGGTCTCTGTGGCACAGGATGGAACACGAAGAAGTAAGCAGAATGCATAGTTCTTGTGAAGTTATTCTTATCTTGGCAAGAAGACAAGGAAATGGTAGTAGTTGACATACCTATTCCCTGTCATTTTCATGAATGGGTGAATGGCCATTGTTTTATAATCATTTCACTAGTAGTTCCCACATAGTGAGGGCACATTGCACCCACAGGAGGCTTGAAAACCCCTTCCGAAATGGAATTTTTCCATAGATGTGCTTCATCGTGGGAACTGCTCTGAGCGCAGGCAAGAGGAGAAGCCTGCAAAATGAGCATTTTCCTAAGCTTCCAAGTCAAAGGCATGTGAAACTGGCTGGGGCAGTAAAGCAGGACCTGCTGGAGTAAGAAGAAGGGATACAAGACTGGTGCAAAGAACTGATTCATGGATATTACAGATCTGCTTCTTCTTCTTTTTGCCGTCTCTTTTCTAAGCTCTGGACCTACAAGACCATCTATTTCATTGCAGTTTGGAAAGAAAGTAGTCCTGACCTCTGGTCATCCCTTTTGACTTCAGCGGACCTATCACATAGTTTTAGAGACTAGATCTGGTGCAGCTTCCCTCCTATTCCTGAACACTGCCTAACTAGCAGCTGCCTTTTTGATTGCCCTGGACATCAAGCTAACACCTTCATCAATCTGCTTCCATTGCCTCCCTGACCTCTTTCTCATCTGGTCATAACACCCATGCAACCCACTCCTGTGTGCACACAAACAGTATTTTGTCCCTGGGTTTCTCTAAACCAAATTTTGCCTCTTCTGCTCTCCTGGCAAAGCTCTGTTGTCTGGTGGGGGTATCGATTCCTGTGGTACTCTCCTGCTCCTCACTTCCCCTTGCCTTCTGCTCTGAAAATGCCCACTGAGCCTTCTCTCATTTCCTTTCTCCTAATCAGTCATCTGTCCATATCAACTGCATTTCTTTAGGGCAGTTTAACGGGGGCTTATCTTGGAGACTCTGGGAAACCCAAGAACTAATTTCTGTTGGACCAGATGCCTGTTGGCAACTTCAGTGAATGGTTTCCCCTTCTCAGACCCTCTTCTTTCTATCTCCTACTCTATCTACTCTTCATCATTTTGTCTACTAATTCTGTTTTTTACTTATAGCATCATTCTATCTGATGGGCTTAAGGGTCTATGATTCTCTGGATTGCCCTGAAGGCTTTATGAAACTTGTTGCATTTGTCCCCTTGCATTTTTTCAGACAGCAGAACTGGTTTAAGCAGTGGGCTAAGCAGGACGATTAGTACGTCAGTAATCTCAAATATGGATGCCTTTAGAAGCTCTGAGAGTATCATCTGCATCTGACAATATTTGTTATTCGCCTTACCCATTTGTTCTCAGATTTGTCCACATTAAAAATGGCTTTGTGATAAGCACCCACAGCCTGTTCCCAGGAACAACAAAGAAAATCATTTACTTCTATGGTGATGGCTCTCTCTTTGAGCAGCTCTTTCCATCTCTGCCACCTTTTGGACTGTCAGATCACCTGCTTCTGCATGTTTGGAAATAGTGTAATTATTATTAGTGGCTGCTGTTACATTGCAGATGGAATTAGTTATTAAGTCCTTTCTGGCTCACTCACCCCCTTCCCCAGTTCTGTGAGGAGGGATGAGAGACTGGCTCTCCTTGCACAACATTTAGCCCTTTGGAATGAGGGGATAACATTAATCCCTGATTTTTGTCTCCATCAATATGTCATCAGGAATAGTGTCATCCCAGTCATGATCTCAAGAGGAAAGATCATTGGCATTACACCAGCCTTGGCTGAGTTAAAAGACAAGGCCTTGTTACGCCAATACAATACTTGGCTGTGGAGACAGCGCTGCTCTCCTTCACCCCCCCTTTGGGCAGGTGACCACACTGGCCCTGGAAGCCAGATTTAGGTTCCTTTATCTGTTACCAGGGCCACTGTGAAAGCACTTGGAGAGTATCTCTGAAAGCCAAGCAGAGGGTTTGCACGTCCCTCAGCTTTGCCATAGGCATCCTCCCATTCTTTTTGTGTGCAGGTAGGATGGTTGATTTCCATCCTACATCAAGGTTTTGGAAATCAGGTAAGAGAGTTGTGAGAAAAGACATCCATTACTCTTGATCTTGAAAATTAGATTGCAGGGAACATCTTTACAAAACTACTACTCAGAGACATCTAAAGATTGGCAAGAGAATCCTCAGAAGATAAAACAAAAACGATCCTTTGGACCAGAGACAGACACTTTAAGTACATGGTCATGCCCTTTGGCCTATCTAATGCTGCAGTTACCTTGCAAAATGTTTAATGATGTTTTTTAGAGATTTACTAGATTCCTTTATAACAAGACTCTTGGACAAGGGCATTATATTTGTCACAGGGCAAGAACCAACCTGAGCAGCTTGTAAAATCAGTCCCAGGTGATTTGAGTTGTCACAAACTCATACAGCAAATTAGAGAGGTAAAATTCTGAAAGGCCTTCCATTGAATTCCTGGGCTGCTTCGCCTTCCCAGAGGCAATGGAAATGAACTCTGAGAAATCACAGACCTTGCCAAAGACAGTTACTAGGTTTCAGTGCTTTCTTAGCTTCATTAGCTTTTATCACCAATTAATTAAAGACTTCACCAAATGATCTTCCCATTTCTGGACTTATTAAAGAGGACGACATTTGAATCTCACCACCTCAGTTTAGATGTCTACAATGCACATAACCTGTGTCTGAGCTAGACTCTGGTTTCCTTTTATAGTCCTATGAAGAGAAAAAAGTCATTTTATGGTGTGATTCATACAGCCTATTTTAGGTATGCATTTTGGGTGGAGATAAATTACACTCTGGTTTCTGAGGAAATATGTGATAGTTTTAAACAGGTTTTTGTAATTGTCCCATTCATAACACCCACAGACCCTTCCCATCAGTTCATTGTTAAAGCAGATGTTTCTCATTGTGCTGGAGGAGTAGTGATAACTCAGTTAAAGACTTTTCAACCACAGCTTCCTTCCTACAGAAGCCATTTTTAGTGACTGACATTGGCTGAATCCAAGAGAATTAGCTGTTCTTGATGAGCCACCTGCAACAAAGCCATTCCTGAAAAGCCAGGGTGGGAGGACTGGGGAGGCTAAGGCACCGTGAATGCAAGGCTCAACTGCTGCTAACCCACTTTATCATCTTTCATTTCACCATCTTCTGTTTTGCCTGTTGAGAAGATGGGGAATGCAGGCTTTGTATTGAAAGCACAAGATAACCAGCTCTGGTCTGCAGCCCTGGAGGGCAGTTTTCAAATCACCTGTACCTTGCCAATGTAACCTGTTTAGGACACTCAGCCCACTGAAGATGATTTTGCACACTCGTGGCTTCTAGTCTTCAACCAAAGCAAGGTACCCACACAGACATGAAATCACTTACTCTGGCTAGGAGACAGAGACAGTTGTAAGCCCATCAGGGGCTGTTTGGTTCAAGGCTTGAGCAAGCCACATTTCTGACACCGTGGGGATTTTAACCTTCTCACCATGTTCTTTTTGACTGGCCTACCATACCTGGGAGCGTATTACGTATGCTGAACCCTGCAACTACATCAAGGCTGTAGGACTAGTGAAACGCCTGCATTGTTAATTGCACAAGTGCTTTCTTTAGCTTACTTTTTTGATGTATGCTTACATTTTCTATCTCTAGCGAATCAGAACAGCTTTTTTTTTGCCTTATTTATTTTGCCTTATTTGTTTGCCTTATTATTACCTTCTACACTTGCATCTATCCTTCTACTACACTAATGAAGCACAGCAGCTTTTCTTAGCTTGACTTGCTGCTTAATGTGATTTCTGACTGAAAGCCTCAGATTTCATCCATGTTTTGGAAAGAACTTCTTTATCCTATTGGGAACAAAAAAGTTACTCACTTCTGAGTATTCACTTTCAGGTAATGGGTAAATAGAGAAAATAAACTGTACTCTGGGATGATGGTTAGGATTGTACAGTCTCAATGACTGGTTATATTTCATCCTGCTTGCACAATATCCACAGCATTCCTCTATTCATCTATCTGTACAGCTGTCTGGACTAACAAGTTGAGGTCTATCAGTTATTTCACTCTCAGTCACACTAAATTACAGAGGACCAGATTTCTCAGCCAGGCCAGACTGTGCACTGGGATTACAGTCCCTTCTGGAAAAATCAAAGGAAGCCTTTAAAGCCCAGCCAGATTTTCACTGTTGGGAGTCTCCAGCTCCATCAAAAGGAGAGACAGTCTAGACAAAACACCTACAAACTTCACTCCCATCTAAGAATTTAGCTCTTGTTTTTGTGGGGAGCCTTTCACAATTTCTGCTCAGGTCAACCCAATGAATCGCATCTTTGCTGTTTCGAGTTCTCTCATTCTTCATGAACCCCCATGAAAAAAGCACTCCCCTCCCTCTAATCACAGAATGGTTTGGGTTGGAAAGATCACCCAATTCCAACCCCCCTTCCCATGGGCAGGGATGCCTCACCCTTGACTATGTTGCCCAAGGCTCTCTGTCCAACCTGGCCCTGAGCACTGCCAGGGATGGAGCATTAAACAGTTGGAAATGAGGAAGCTGAACTGCTAGTGCGTACGTGAGCTGTCTCTGCTAGCAAAGCCAGTGCTCAGCCATGCCTTTCAGGGCACAGGCACCATGCCACCTTTGTGGGGGTCATGAGCTTCTGCACATAGGTAGACTTAATAAAACTAGGAGACAATCATCCCCTGCCCTGAGCTCATGCATTAACCAGGGAGCAGTGCCCTATGGTCAGAATTAATATAAGCAGAATGTAATATAAGCAAAAGAGATAAGTCCTACAGATAAAATCACATCTAGCCATCAAGCCCTGACACAATCACAGTCCACTGAGGAAATCATAGCAGTGACTCATTCTGTTGTCTCCAGGATAAACCTGGATGAGCCATAGAATGAGATGGGAACACAGTGCTAAAGCAGATCCACCCTATCTTGAGGTCCCTGTGGTTGACAGGTCTCTACCCTCCATCTTGGACTAGCCCACTACATCCGTGGTTTTCAGGGCTTGCATCACCCTCACCAGAAAACAAGCCAGACAGACAAGTCCCAGCTCCATGCTGGATGGGTGCAGAATGGCATGACAGCAGAATTCCCTTTCCACCAGATGCACACTGTTAATAGGTGACCTTGCCCTGTCCCTGGCACTGCGCCCTCCAGATACATGAAAGAAATCTATTCCTGGGACACAACCCTGTGCTATGGTCACAGATTGTTGTTGTTCTGCCTTCCCTCTGGTAGACCCTGTTGCAGACCTCCAAACCCTGCTCCATCTCTGTCTGCGAGCGCTGACACTGGGACAACGCTTATCTCCATCCCACCAGATTGACAATGGGGCCTCGCTGGGAACTTATTCCCAGATGGGTGCAGGACAAACTATTGATTTATACTGAGGGGACTCACAGACAGCACCAGGTCACTGGGAGTTTATTTGGGGAAAGAGAATCTTTTGATGGCAGGAAAGAGTTTGACTGCTCCCACTTGGTGGAAGTTTGAAAGCCCCTGGTTCTGACATCCCTGCTGGTTGTTCTGGTGTGCACAGTGAAGTGACCCTCAAGCAGAGTTTTTCTAATTCCCTTTTTTAGACAGATGTAATCCAGTGCAAATCCCCTTGGCTGCAGTGCCTGGAAGCTGGTGGATGTGGAGGATTAAGAAGCAGGTAAATGCCAAAGAGTGGGAGAACAGTGCCTGGAACTAGTAAATCACCAAAGACAATGCAGACAAGACGGGTTCATCTATTTAGATCAGTCTCTGCATTCTTGTAGGAGGCAGCAGAGCCAGAGAAATGCAGAGCCTGCACACATCAGTAGTAGTGAATTGTTCCATGGTACACTGAATGGGAAGGTTCACTAATTACAAGGAGTTTTTAAACTGTGGGAGTTTACCCTGGCAGTGGCCAGGCTCTACGGGCATGCCCAACGTTCTCTGATGCTCTCCCAGATTGGGAAATTGTAAGCAGAGCTTGTGCAAACCTCCCATCTCTGGCTGCCATATGCTGCACCAGCACCCGAGTGCTCAGTGATGGTTTTACTCAGTTGTTCCTGGTGCTGGTGTCTTGATTGGGCTCTCACTCTGCCCCTGCCAGAGGCCAAGCTGTGCGGGACAGCAAGAAGGGCAGGAAGGGGTGGGAGGCAAGACCCTGGTGTGAGGTACTCTGTGCCCTGACACTGATAAAGAGCTGGGATCTGTTTGCTGGGCTGTGGTGATGTGTCCTCGTATGCATAAAGCCACGTGCATCTGATCTGAGAGGCCAGAGTCCTAGCCATCATCTGCGCAGTACTCAAGGGAAGATGCCACCAAGTGCAGCCAGCAAGAAGGGATGTGCAGGAGCTCTGAGCTGGGGAGAGCTGCCAAGGACCCTACTGCACACTTTCTCCTCCCCACAACTCCAAGTAGGGAACTGACCCAGACATTGCTCAACATGAAGGCGAGAGGACCTTGCACCATCCACTTTTGCTCTCACATCCCTGGCAGCTGCAAGATGTGGGAACCTCTGCCTGCTGGCAGCGGATGCTGTTCCAGTGGAAAGCCCTGAGAGCCAGCCCTGCTCCCTCTCTTTTTAGATATGGATCAATGAAGGGATGGCCCCAGCACCTCTGGCCCCGTCTCCTGAGAGAATGGCAGTGAAGTGCGTGGGCCATGCCTGGAAATCAGATGCCCTGCAGGTGACTCAGTGGCACTCCCTCTGCTCATGCACCAAGGTATCTTCTGTCCTGTCCAGACAAGTTGCACCAGCATGAGCAATAACTAAAAGCCGGGAAACATCCCAAGATGACAATATCTGAGATCCTGGTGCTGCCAGGACCCACCTGCGGAAAACAGCCCTTGCTCAGGGAGCATGTGGTGGGCACTGCTTATGGAATTCAGTGTACACAATGAAACACCTTCCTTGGCATGGAGAAGGCCAGCAAAGAGGAGGTGCAGTGACCATGGCAGGCTCCAGGTTGATGAGGGCTGCACCTCCACGGCAAAGTCCCCAGGGCAAACAGTACTCTGTTCTCACCTGCCCTGTGTGAAGTGGGGAGGCAGCAGGTAGCACCCGGCCAAGGGAAGGTTAAATGCCAGCACACAACACCTCCATCACTGCAGGTACCACCCAACAGGCACCCTGATGCTCCCCGTAACTTCTCCCCGCATAAGCTCCTGCTGTGTTGGCACAGTTGCCTCAATTCCTGTGGCTATTGCTCAGTCCTTACCTTCATAGAGGTTCTTTTCTCAACAGTTTGGGATCTGTGTTTGAGGAAGATGCTCAGCAGTTGACCTTCCCGGTCTCTCTCCTCTGAGCAAGCAGTGAATGTGCCTGGCATCCCTAAGAGCTCTACAGTGCAAAACCTCTGCCAAGCTCAGCTTCAACTCTAGAGAAAGGCTTCTGACACACAGGTTGTGGCTATCACTAATCAAGGTGACCTGACAAGTGTGGCTGTCATGGTCTGATCCTCATTGAGTTCAGCTGTGACAGGGCTGACCTCAGCTGCTCTGAAGATTTGTGGTCTGTATCTGCTTGAGCTTTGGGGCACCCCCAGCACCTGCTTATGGCTTGCTTTATCAGAACTGGATTGATTTATCAAGGTTTAGCAGAATCCTGCCCACCACAGCAACAATGATCAAAGTCAGGATCTAGAAGATCAAGCCCAACAATGGCATTAAATAAAAGGATGATTTTAATCTGGCTGCAGCCACAAATTCATGCAGTGATAACAGGATCTGGGAGCAGAGCCTTGACCTCCACGTCAGCCTGCAAAAACCTGCCAGAGAGAAGTACAAGTGGGTGGATGCTGGCGTCTGGCAAATTGATGGAGGTGTGAACTGGTTCTGGCTGGGCTGGAGTTCATTTCCTTTGTAGCAGTCTGTAGGGTGCTGTGTTTTGGATCTGTGACTACGTTGAGAACACACCACTGTTCTGGCTATTGCTGCGTGCTTGCACAGCATCCTTGTCCCACTCTGCCCCACCTAGCAGAAGGCTGGGGGTGTGCAAGAAGCTGGGAGGGAACACAGCCAGGACAGCTGATGCGAATGCATCAAAAGGATATCCCATACTATATGACATCATGCTCAGCAATAAAAGCTGAATGGAGGAGGAAGGGGGGACATTTGTGTTTATGGCATTTTTCTTCCCAAGTAACCTATACAAGCAATGAAGCCCTGCTTTCCTGGAAGTGACTCAGCACCTGCAGGCTGCTGGGAAGTAGCGAGCTATTTCCTTGTTTTGCTTTGCTTGCGCACCCAGCTTTGCTTTACCGATTACACTGTCTTATACTGACCCACGAGGTTTCTTACTTTTGCCCTTCTGGTTCTTTCCCCATCCCACCGTGGGGATGAAGCGGCTGGGGAGGTACCGAGCTGCTGGTTGGGATCAAACCCAATAAGCTGTCATGCAGAGAAGCTCTCTGGGGCAAGGCACAGTCAGACCTTACATTTATTGTAACTCATCCGGTCTCTTACACTTTTATCTGGATGGTGATGTTGCAGCCAGAGTGAAAACCATGGTGGTGGTAATTTCCAAGAATGGTCCCAGATGGTCCCAGACCATCTCTTCTTTTCCCTGGACTGGAGCACAATAACCCTGAAGGGGCCACTCTGCCTTCCTTTTGGGACTGTCTTACCAACCTGCTGCTAAATCCCTAATCATGGGCTGCCTGCAAAAGCAGAGCCCAGGACAGAGTCAGAGGGAGACACTCTGCTTCCCATCTGCTTCATCAGGAAATATTTCCTGCTCCTATGGATAGATATGATATCCGTATCATATTGACACATACCCCACAGATAGATGTGGGCTCTATTACTGCCCTAAAACGAGTTTCCCACTTGTTACTGTCTCTCAGTCATGGCCTTATTAGATAGCACCATCAACTTCCCTCTTTGAGCTGAATCTTACTGTGGATCAAGCCACCAGCCAGCAAGCTCTATAAATGATGTTTCCTTCCACACATCCCCATGGGCCAGAGGCAGTGTTCTGTATCACTTTGGAGGTAACACAAATGGTCCCTGGAGGAGGCACTGTGCTGGGTGAGAGAAAAGGATAAACTATTGGGATCACAGGGCATTGCTGCCCGGAGTCCCTCTTGTAGTGAGAAAGGAGCAAAACCCAACAGCTCTTGACCCTGTCAAATGGAGAATAGCATTTTTGCTGGAATTGAGAATTGCTGGTGGTTTTCAGCCATTTTTGGCTGAAAATAATCTGTGTTCAGACCAAAGACTTCCCAGAACGAAACACTATGGCTGAATGCTTTTGAAAATGCCATTCTGGCCTTTTTATGAGGGACTTTTGAAGCTAACAGCCATGAAATCTCTGCCAGCAGAAACAGAGGATCCAACCCAAGGGATCCATCTTGGTCATGGGGACACACACATAACAGCCAGGATCCTGTTGGTCATTCCTTCTACTGACACTACCCATGTGGGCAGACTTCTGTTGTGGTACCATCACTGCAGTGAGTGGTACAATCCATTCATTTCTGAACCCTTTGCTGTGGATCCTGCCAGCATCCTCCCTACCATAAACCAGAAAAGCTTGGGTCTCTGTGGCTAGTAAGCATCCAAGCCCTGCCTTCCAATACAGTGTGATTTATAGACTAAGAGACTCCAAGCATTTGTGACAGCAGAAATGGAGACGTTCTGCATGCAGTTTGGAGCAGCTTGGCTTCTTGGCTGAAACTCACAGCCCAAGGTAAGATGAATACCAGCTGCATTCCTCACCATGCTCGCCGCCTTCTAAGGGCAACAAGATGCCTGCAGGGATTTTGGCTGAGGTGCTCTCCAGCCAAGCCCAGCAATGGCCTGGGAGGGGTTTGGGAGGTCCTCTGGTGGGACAGGCTTCGTTTCAGAGATGCCAAGAGTTGGCTTGTCTCAGAATGATCTCTACTTCCCTCACTAACTAGCAGGTTTCCATTAACTGCAGCAGACTATGGTGTCACCAAGGAGCCACACGACATTAGACCATGATGGCTCTTGCCTTGTCTCATTCTCCGGTGGGTGGTCCCAAGAAAAGCCTTCCTTTTGCTGTCAAGTGGATAATGAGAGTTTTCCTGTTTCCACACATTGCTGCTGGAGCCCTGGCGTGGCCTTACACTTTGAGAGAGACAGAGTCGCTTCTGAGTGCTGGGGGAAAAGCTCCACTTCCCAATGCAATTGGGAAAGAGTGAGGTAGGGCTACGGAGCTGAACCCTCCTGCTGAGGAGCCAGACCTGGCCTGTGGGAGTTCAGCAATGGAGAAACTGGACCTGACTCATCCTCCCCGATGTGAGCCAGCCTTTGCTCTGTGGTTCTTGTGTTTCAGGTAGATGCCCTGCTCCTGCACACCTGATTTCACAAGGCACATGGGGTTGCAAGTCAGGGACAATACCAGACCAGGAGAATACAAGAATTCCCAGGAAGCCAGCATGTCATGGTCAGAAAGCTTTGCTCACAAAGCAAACCGACAGGATGAGGAGTGGATGAAGAAGGAGCACGACAGCCTAGGACATGGGGAGACTCAAGTCCCAGGGCCTGGCACCCACAGGGCTGAGAGGAAACCTGTTCAGGGATGCACGGACCAATCCTCAGGGATCCTCCAGTTAGGCAGGCTGGGGCACAGCAAGTGGCTCAGGCTGCTCACAGACACACATCTGTGGTTTACAGACCTTCGAAGACCTTTGGCAAGCATCTTATCAGGAGGAATGTTTTTATGTCTGGATATTCAGATGCCTGGGAAGATCCAGTGCTCCAGGGACAACTGCTCCAGGGACACCTCTGCTAGTTCAAGGCTGTCAAATATCTTCCTGTCTTTACTTAGTGATGAGTTTTGCTTGGCAATGCTCAGTTACACAGCTGTGCCCAAGTGCTGGTACCAAGGCTCTGCTCTTCAAGCAGCATCTGCTCTGCAGACGAGGTCTGGTTTGATGTGAATGTCACATCAAGCTTAAGCTGCTGGACATCTCTTGAGAAAAATGCTTTTTCTAAGGCTCTTGAGCTGATTTTGGAGTCAAAAAGGCTCTGGCTGGCACTCCAGATCCTCCTCTGCTTCTTCCAAGACCACCAGGAGTAGTTATAACTATTGTAACTTCCCCTTCCTTGCAGAGGTTTTGAATTCCCCTTTTTTGTATCTGCCAGAAACAGCATCAGGTGAGAAGGAGATTCCTTTGTGAAAGTGTAGCTGGTGGCACCCCAAAGGACAACCAGGATGAAGCTATTTCCTGCACCTTTATCTCTGGCAGTTGTTCCACACCGTTATGGGAAGAGCCTGCTTGGGAGAAGCTGCTCTGCTGCATGTATTCCCGGGCACTGAAGTGCTGCCACAGAAACAGCAAGACAGAGGCTTAAGGAGACTGTGAAAGAGCCTCTGTGTACATGAGCCTTGTAGACGGAATTATTCACCATCCCACCTCATATCCACTCTTGAAACAAAAGCTCTTCCAGGCTAAACTGGTTCACACAACACTGGAGGAGAGCGGAAGCCTGGATGCTTGAAAAACCTCTGGGTGCATTGGTGCAGTCAATTCAATCTACTCCCTGGCCTGCTTCATGGACCAGGTCCTACCGGGTAGGGTTGGATCCAGCTGGAGCTCATCAGCTAGATCCCAGAAGTGCCACATCAGATCTAGCCTGTGCCAGCCACAACCAGCGTTGCTACCCGTGAAAGGAGAAAGCGTCCTTAAGAGAGGGGTCCAGTTCTAGCAGAACCCTTCCCACTGCCACCTGCCTCCTGTACCTCTGGCTCAGCTCTTAGCAAGACCAGCGCTCAGCAGATCTGTCTCTGCACTCTCATACACGATACCCCTAGAGCAGCAGAGCCAAGGCCTTTTCCCCAGATGTCTGAAGTCAGTGGGAAAACTCCAGCTGACTTTGCTTGGGCTTTCAAAGCTGATGGGAATCAGAGCAGATTAAATCCTGCCCCCACCTTCCCCAGGAGCGGCAGCTGGAGCTGCTCAGTGGGGTGAAGCTTCCTGCTTTGCAGAGCCAGCGACACAGGAGAAAATCACCGCGGGTGCTGTCACGGGGAGCCCCAGTTCAGCGCCTGGCTTCACCCCCGTGTGAATGAGATGTGAGTGCAAGGCAGGACAGAAGACACAACTTGAGACTGATGGAAATGGCTGTGCAAAGCCACAGAACTCTGTGAAGGATCAAAGCTGGGCCATGTCTTCCTTCATTCTCTGCTCCCAGACTGCTCAGGGAAAGGTGATTGATGGCTGGAAAGAGGACAACACAACAAGCTCAGGATGCTGGACCTGGCCCCAACTCTGCTGGAGTGCAGGAGGATCAATGGGCACATGAGCTCTCTCTCAGCTCAGTGACACTGGGTGTTCACTCCAGCCCCTAAACCCTGCAAAGAGTCACCAGTTCTTGCACTTCTTGTACAAGGCAGGTCAAGCACCTGGGACTTACTGTGTGACAGCTCCAGTGCACCTGGCAGCAACAGGAATGTCTCAGAAGGAATGGTGAAAATGTCTGATGGAATTTTTCCTGCAAAAACTGCTCTGGAATAACTCCTCCTGGGTCACCCTTCTGAGAGAGAGCAGCTTGGGTTTGGGAATCCTGCCTGCATGCGGGACTTCTTCCATAAAAGCCCGTGAGCAGCCAGAGCCAGCTCTGCTGCCCCCATGTAGACAAAGCCTAATTCCAAGGTGAAATTTCCTTAAGACGTATCTTGTATTTCAGGATCTTGTGGTGCTACTTTCATCTGCAATCCACATATTGCAGCCCTATAATAATAATAATAGTAATAATAGCAGTAATAATAATAGCAATAAGGATAATACCTTTTGTATGTACATAGCACCTTTCATCCAAGGATCTAAGTCACAATTACAGCCCCACACATTCCTGTATATTACAGCCCTATAATTCTAAGACTGCTCAAGTATCCAGACTTCAAAGCGAACGTGGATTTCCCCTCCAGCCCAGTCACAGTGCCCAACATGCTGGAGACGTTTCAAAGGTGTTTCGAAGGTGCCTTGGCAGTAGCCAAAGATTGCCAGAAGAGCCAGAGGAGCTCTCTGAAACCAAAAGGAGCCTTCGTGGATTCTTTCCTCCCTTCTCCCAACCACTCTTTTGTCTCCCTGGGAAGTCAGCACAGCCCTGGGAAGAGGGTGATGCTCTCATAAGAGCTGTGTGTAAAGTGGGAGGTGAAGAGATAGAAATGGTGTGGAAAGGAAAAACAAGTGATGGCAGAAGCTCAGCCAGAACCACAGTGTTTCATTAAAAAGTAAATTCACAGAAAAAAGATGCTCCACTGAAAACAGGAGGGGGGAGGAGGGGAGGGATGGGGAAACATTCCATTCTCTTTTTGGAGTCAAACAAAATGTTTCAGGGATACCCACAGCAAACATGGTTTGGTTTGGTTTAAATTGCATAGGAAACCTGACAAAAAAATCTATTTGTTTAACCCAAGCCAATCTTTCCCCTCCTTTTTCTTTAATCACAGCTGAATGAGCTGTTATTTACCCCGCATGTTCAGGGAGGAGTGTGCTAAAAGCTTCCTATAGACAACAGGTTGGATGAAAAAGGTGGGGGTTACAGAAGCTCTGGCCAAGCTGCAGCTCAGCAGTTGGGTTCACTTCCTCCGCCGAGCTCACCAGTGCTGCCCATAACCTCCAACCAGCTCTGCTGCAGCTCCAGAGGGGCACCGCAGTAGCTGCATTGACTTGTGGCTGCACCCCTAAGCAAGGAGGGATGAGGTCAATGCACATGAATGGCAGGCTACAAATGCGAGAGCTCAGGTTTGCTTTCCCTCGTGTAGTGGTGGAGCAAATGGAAAGCTCAAGAATGTTTTAATAAAGTCTGAAAAAGTGTTTTAGCTCCAAAGGTCCAGACATGTGGCTGGAAAGGCTGAGAGTCTCCAGCTCTTCTATAGCACTGTTGGAATCAGTTGATCTCAAGGCACATTAGAGAAGGGTTAATTAGGACTGATTTAAAGATAGGGAGGCTGAGGCACAGCAAAAGGACTTGCCTGGGGTGAGCCATAAGGTTGGGACAGCTCAGGTTTCTTGTGCTGCGCTCCAGTCCTCTGCATCTCCCATCTCCACTGTAACAGGGAGCCAGAGCTCATGGGGCATCTGCCTGCTCCCGGGTGTCCCCATGCCCCTCCATGCAGAATTCCTTTCCTCAAAGAACCTGCAAGATGGTCAGTGGGAGGTGGATCCCTGGAAAAGGACGGGGTCTGCCTCATGGCATCACCAAACGAGCCAGAGCACCTCGTGGAGGAGCAGGGCAGTTTCCACAGCTCACCTCAGACACACCGCAATAACCAGCATGGGCTGCAATACTTTTCCTCTCCCCCCTCCTCAATAAATCAAGGTTTCCAGCATTCATGCTTCCGTCACTAATAAATCTTGTGCTGCCTTACACCACATGAAAGCACAACAATACCTTAACCAACAGGCACTTCCCTGTGCAGGACTGCAGCTGCAAACACAACCTGCAGCACCAGGACCCGCTGGTTTGAAGAGGTGACACGTACATAGCAAGGCTGCTCCCGCACTCGGTCCAGCCCCACACACTGCTGCCAGGGCACATGGAAAACCGCGCTGTGACACCTGTGTGGAAATCTCTGGCGCAGGAAACTGGTGCAGCCACTACCTGCAGCTCTCATCAGGGTCCTGTCCTGGTTTTGATACCTTTGGTTCTGCAAATCAACACACCTGACCCAAAGGTCCTTTGGTACCTGGGTCACTGCTCACGCAGGAGATGTCCCAGTCTTGGGATGTAGCTTTGGGGCAATACCTGGGACAGCAGCCTGGGATATCTGATGGCTCTCATGCCCTTATGTACATGGAGAAGGAAGCCTCACAGTGCAGCTATGGGACTCTGCATCTCACTCTTCACTTGAGAGAGCAGCAGCAGGAGCACTGTTTTCATGTCCATAGTAAAACTGACTATGAGGGCTCAGTGTCACCTTACAGAACCTCTCAATACATGTGTGGGCATCCTCCCAGCGGCCCTCTCTGCCCCCATGGGTGCACCCCTTGCTCCCCCAGCAAGAGGACACCACATTTCCGTTCCTCTTCCACTGCTGTGGTTCCCACCTCAGCATGCAGAGCCCTGAGAGATGACACACGTGGTGCTTGGGCTTCACCTTCCCTTTGAAGGAAGAGGAATGTTACTAATTGGTGCCCCACGGGGATGTTCAGTGCTGAAAACTATCCTGTCTCCCCTGGGTCTCTTTGTAGTGGGACCTGTGGCTGCTCACATGAAGAGAGAGCAGGTCCCTTGAGCAGGTCCTACCCTTACAGGTGTGTCTGCCTTGCTCCACTCCCATGGGGGCTGCTTTTCATTTCCAAATCCTTCAAAGAGGTTTAAACAGCTACAGGAAGGACTGCAAACAAGGCAGATGGAGATGGAGAACTGCTGATACCTCCGGAGACTCCTCTGCCAACCCATGGAGGGGAGGAGACTGCAGAGCCTCCCTCCTTCGTCACTGTCAGCAAAGCCTGTGCTGTGAATGTGGGAGAGGTTTCGTGGTACCCCTTCCTGGACCTTCAATGCATCCCTGCAAGACTGTGTGCACCAACTGAGCTTCACTGTGTCTTCCCCTTACTCCCCACCACTTGGGCTGGAGCCTGGCTCTCTTTTGGCTTGGCTGAAACACTGGATGCTTGTGCTTGGTCCTGCTCTTCATGGAGGCTGTTTCTGGTCTCTCTTCAGCTCCTACTGAAGTCCTTCTCCAAGACCCCAGGCTCCTCCCAGCTCTGACATTCCTCTCCTATCCCTTCCTACCGCTTTTCAGGGCACTGCTGTGGTGATCCCTGCCTTGGCCCTGGCTCTCTGGCACCCAGGAAGCATCCTGTGGATGCCTGCAGGGATCTCAGCATTCAGCTGCTCTTGGTGCCCCTTTCCCCACCCAGAGCTTCTTCCTTGTGATGCATGGAGGTGGCTCATGCTCCTGTTTTGGGTTTCCCAAGGAGCTGCCCTCCAACGAAGGATGGGGGAGCATTGCTGTCCCACAGCAATGAAGGCATTTTGGCACCCTGGCTGAAGCAGCTGGGCTCAAAGGCAGCAGCACCCCTTGCCCAGCTGTTGGCACTGAGGAGCTGATGGGGGTCCCTCTCCCTCATGCAGTGAGCTGGGAAGCACCGCTCTTCCCTTTCCCTCCTCCACCCTTCTGCTGCTCCCTGACCCAGGCAGGTGCAGAGGGGGAAAGGCATTTGCAGCCCCATCACTGCCTTTTGGCACCAGAGCCTTTGCCAGAATCAAAGCGTTTTTCAAAGAAAACCCTAAACTCCTTTAATCGCCAGCGAGAGCTCCTCCCGCACAGATCTAAGGGCCATGAGCTCAGTGTTTTCATTGCCCCAGGCAGATTTATGAGCTTATTCTTCAAGCAAGGGAGGGAGAGAGGGGAGGCTGTGGCACATTGCTTAGCCTGGGGGGCGGGCAGGGAGGAGAGGGGGAGGATGGAGGAAGGCGCTTGCAGTGGAAGTGCACAATGCTGCCGAAAGCCAGGCTCTGCTGCGGCCGCTGCTCTCGGGCACGGTGAGGCCAAGTGGGATGGGATGGAAGCGAGGATGAGCCCTCTGCTGCCGCAGTCCAGAGCGGGGGAGCAGCAGCTCACTCCCACCCAGGCCCCCTGCACGGCAGTGCCGGATGGAAGGGAGCTCTGGGACGCGGCGCGCCTGCTGCTTCCCCGCATCCCTCACCCTGACTCATAGGACCTGGACCGGGGCATCCCTGAAAGCATCAGCGGGAGGGACCGGTCTCTGGTCCACTCCCAGCCAAACTGCCCTGATTGCACCTTGCAGAGAGAAGGAGGAGGGAGGAGGCTTGCTGTCTATCCCCCTGGAGCACAGCCCCATCCCGTGCACGTTTGCTCTGTGCTGCCTTCCCCATCGCACACCTTATCCATACACCTGTTCCCTCTTTGCCAGGGAATGCTGAGCTCACTGCCAGCTTTGAAGCAAGTGCAGTAAAGGTCTGGCTGCTCCTTCTCCCTCTTCCTCGTCACCTGCAGCACTGCCTGTTGTAGCTGGAAGCATTTAGGGACTGCAGCCCATGTTTGTGGACCAGCTTCTGTCCAGAGAGCACAGCATCCCTTGAATCCCAGCAGTACCTGCACTGGGACAGCAGCAGCCAAGTGAAGCAAAACACTGCTGGACCCAAATGTTTCTAGCTCATCGTATCAAGAGGTAAAAGGCAGTGGAGGTTATGGTGGCTCTGCTGCCTTCCCAGAGAAGGCGGCTGGAAGAAGATAAAGCAGGAGGCGATAGGAAGAGCTGTCATAAAACTGAAAGTTCACCTCACTGGCAATTCAGAGTCTTCAACCTTTCCTTTCCCTCAAACCCAGAACAAAGAGCCCACATGTCAACATCTAGTACTGAGCCAAAGAAATCTATACTGTGTTTCAGAACCATTAAGGTGCATTGACAGTGTCAGAGTCCTGCAGTGTGAATATTAAACTGCCTCAGGTAACCGTAACACCAGCAGGTGAAAAGATGGAAGCAGAAACTTTCCTTTAAAAAGCCACCGTGCAGTGACAACACTGAAATCAACCCTCTTGATTCAACGTGTCACCGCATCTCCCCTATTCACAGTCCTATGAGCACTGATCCATCCGCATTAAGCTTTTCCTTCTCAAAGAGATGAGGTATTGCTTAGAAAACCATCCCACCAAATGCACTCTTCAGGCAGCTAGAGGACTGACCTCACTAATCATGGTCCTGCAATCCTGGCTTGGCTCTGAGTGACACTGAACCCCCCAGGGTGCTGCTTCCCTCACCACTCCTTTGCTCTCTGTTGGGTTCAGTGTGTCCCCACTGCTCTGCCCCTGAGCCTTGAGCGCAGGGACACCACCGTGCAGCGTCTGTGGCATCAGGCTCGTGACAGCCATACAGGGATGAGGGTCCTCTGCTCTCTGACTGCTAAACCAGCAGTGCTCTGGGCACTGCCGTGGGCCAAGGGATTGGGAAGTTCCAGCTGTTGGCTGGGGTGAGAGTTACACGATGCCTAAAAGGCCATTTGGAAGCACATGCTCAGTGGCTGTGGCTTTTCCACGTTGCTTTTCAGTTTCTCTCACAATCTACTCTCAAGCTGTGCCTGATTCCAAAGCTGCTCAGTTTGGTTTCCTCCTCGTTACAAGCTGGGGAGCACAGGGGTGGGAATTATGTTGCTTCTGGTTAGTTTTCATCTGCCTTCCCCATGAGGGAAACAGCATCTACAGTCAGTGCTGGACTCACTACCAGCAGCTCTCCCTGGAACCTGGGGCTTGGGCAGATCTTGGTTTGGCACACTTTGGTACCCCAAACTGCCAGGGTTCACTAACACTGGGAGATGCTTCCCCATGGGATCTTCAGCTCAGAGGATGACGTGGGGCCCCCAGACTCCCAGTGGAGTGCTAAATTCCAAGCAATGGCTCAAAATGCCTCTGCAAAGTGAGAACAGCCCTGAAGGCTCCTGATACCATTCACCTCAATGGAAACAGTGTGGGAATGAGAAGCATTTTGTCTGGGCAGCCTCCTGAGGTGCCCGGCACTACCTGGGAGCAGCCAGACTCTGGATGCTCTTTCTCTGCTGCTCTTTCTCCTTTCCCCAAATCCTGCTGTGACAGCAGCAGCCCAACAGCCTCATCACCTGCCTTGTGCCCCAGGTCTTTGCTGGCTTTCCAGGACAGAGCAACAGCATCACTCACAGTGAGCTGTGAAGTGGCTGCCTGGCTTCACCACAAGGCATGCATGGGACCTGGGACAAGGACGTAGTCATCGCTGCTTCTAGGGATGGGATACATGGCAGAGGGAGAGCCTGACCCTCCGTGGAGCTGTAGGGACCTGGGACCCTGGGAAAGGGGGGGATGGCTCCTCCAGCTGAGCTTTGAGCCATGATGCTATTGCTGTCTTGTATTCTACAGGTTTGTGTCCTTCATCCTTATCACTTTCACTACAGTATCTCCACTGTCCTGCGTGCTCCCATCTCCCATATTGCCATATTCCCTGCTCCACCTGTGTCCCAGGCATTGTTCCTACAAGTAAGTTTGATCAGTCCTCACCAGAGAAGGAGAAATGGAGGAATGTGCTTGCTGTTTTAACTACTGGCTGGGACAGTGTAGAGAAGGTGGAGTGGATGTGCTGACCTTTAGTGCTTCACAGCTGGACTGTAAGGCCGGGCTAAGACACAGTTCATACCCCCAACCCCTCCAATATGTCATGCACTAAAGCTCTTTGCCAGTCCCCATGTGATGAGCCAGGCAGGTTGGTCAGTGCTGCTCCAGAGAAATGGGCTGTTGGAGCCAGCATGGGCCTTGATGAGCTCAGGCTGCTGGCAGAGGCCATGCAGCCAGCAGGAATCTGTCACCTAACATGGACAGCCCCCAGCCGAGCTGCCTGCTTGAGCTCCATCCAGGGCTGTCAAGGAGGCAGCAGCATGTCTAAGTGCCCACTGGAGAGATGCTCCTGAGAAGAGGTCACTGCTTCTCTCCCATCCCCCTGGCCACAGCTGCAGACTCAGCAGGGATGCCCTCATTGGTAAAGCTTGGATTTGGATGGTGGGATAAGGTTCGAGTTCAGGGAGGTGCAAGAGTGAGCAAGGACAGGGCTCTTGGAGAGAGACAGGCACAGAGGAGGCAGAGCATTGTCAGGATGGGGCAGGAATGAGAGCTCATTAGTGGGTGAGGCAGTGTCTAATCAGAGGTTATTATAAGATCCTTTATTTTGCACCTGAGGGAGTCCTGCTCCTTACAGAAAGGAGGACCAGTAATTTCCTTAGAAGACAGGGTATGGAGCAAAGAAGACGGAAAATTTTGGGAGCAGCTTCCTTCAGCTCCATGCTCCCCATTGCCATTACTCAGCTGCTTTTCAGCATTTACAGCTCCCCCCAAAATTCTCAGCATTTCTTTACCTATTTGAAGGTGATTTTCAAGCCTGAATTCACACGAAGAACATAAATCCCTCTCGAATATCTATCTTTTCTGCAGGAATTATGTTGGTTTGCTTTGAAAAAACATCCCTTACTGCACACCTGATAACTGAGAAACTGACCTTGCAAAGGCTGGCCAGAAGCAAGGAGGAAACGCTCCGATAATCCCCTGCTCATGCTGCCTTCCTACCTCCTTCCAGTCTTTGTCATTAACCCACCGGCAGTGTATAAGGCAGCAAATGTGCCTGTTTTCCCCAAACAGGGGCCGCCATAAGGGGAGGAGGGGAGCTCTGGACCCTCCAGCACCTCCCTGCCTCGACCCGAGGCGTTTCGCACTGGGGGGTCCCTGCAGCCCCGCTCTTCCCGCACGGGGATGGGCGGCGCTGCGGGCGCAGGACCCGCAAATCGCTGTCGTTGGCGCCCCCGTGTGAGAGAAGCGGCCGCTGGGGCTGCCCCGAGGGACGGAACGCGCTCCCGGGGCTTGTCCCGGGCACCACATCCAGACCTCTGCCAGCAGCAGCCGCAGTCACCGGCAGCTCCAGGCCAGGAGCATCTTTAAGCACCCACCCGATGGGGTCTATGCACGGGAGATCCGCAGCCCAGGGTTCAGTATCCCTGCTCCGACCAACACGGTCATTGGGAACGTGGCACTGAGAGCCCTTGAACTCCAAGATGCCCTTGTTTCGTGCAGTGGAGCTGGCTGCAGCTCCCAGCCCAAGGCACAGCTCTGATGCGCTGCAGCCAGAGCCGCAGGTGCTAGGTCATTAGTGCAGGGATGGGCTGGGTGCTGGGCAGGGATGCAAAGCTCTGCAGCCCCCCTGCTTTCAAACCCCCATGGTTTTAACCCCCTGCGCCAAGGCATGTTCGAGAGCCACAGTGACTTTCCACTCCTAGGCAGCTGGCTCCAAGCTTAGCCCCATGGTGTGTGCAGAGGCTCTATACAGGACACACCTCGCGTGACAAGTGCTCTGTGGTTCCTTGTCCCGGGGAAACACATCCTGTATTACACGTTTCAATCATTTTCCACGCTTTCCAGTGAAAATCATCCTTTTCTGTCATATTTCTTTCTCACCTGACCTGATACAGCTCTACCTATCCAATGGATAGCACAAGACAAATCAATGTGATCCTCTGGCAAGCAGGTTGAGTGGGGAAGCTCTTATCCACCTGTGGCAGCTTCAACCTGAAGCTGCAAAGCCCTTCCTGACTAAGTTCGGATGCTCAGCTTCAACAGCTGAGTAACTGCACATCAGGAAAATCCAGTGACACCAGCAAACCAGCAGCACGGTTTGTGTACCACGCTGGAACACCAGCTCCCTCACAGCGCAACTGATCACAAAACGAACATCCCCAGCACTGCCTGGGGACCACCGGTTGTCCTCAAGGACTGTGGTGCACACAGCTTCCTTTGGCAGCACCTCAGCTGCATCCCGAGCATGGACAGCCAAGGTCCTCACCAGCCCATCTGCACAGACGAGGTTGCTGACTGCAGCACCTTCTGTGAATGAAGCAGATGAGCATCTTCCCCAGCACATGCCAGGTCCAGCTTGTCTCCCTGAGAGAGGTGGGTCCTCTCCTGGTCAAACCCTGAGATACTTCCACGGAGTCCCTTGCTCACCCTGGGGACATCCTCAGTCATCTCTAGTCAGATGGCATCATTGAGACCACCTCTGGGGCTAGAAACAAGCACAGCAGAGCACTGTGGCAGTGTAACTCATTGGGGTATTAATACCAGAAAGGATGGGAAATATTCTGGTCATTAAGAATGCAAAAGTAAATAAATAGTCAAAAATAACCCATCAAAGCCACCACACCTCTTTTAAGGTTTTACTATTCATTCTAAAGAGGCACCTTGGACGCTGCTGGTGGCCAGCTCAACCCAAACCCCATGAGTTATCACAGCTATCGAAATGTTTGACAGAGGGACCCCAGAGCAGTTTGCACTAATTGCTCAGCATAAATACTCCATTATGTTCTCAGACAATCAGAATCTACCCAGCAAATCAGCTCCTCTGATCCACTGTAATCAAGAAGCAAAGCATGCATAACATTGCAATATAAACAGCATTTGCAGAGGGCTGCAGGGAGGAGGGGGAGCTGCCTTAGCTTGGCAGGTCCTGGAGTCTTAGCTGCCTTTTTTTGCTGTTGTCTTGTTTTGTTTCTAATTTCCAGAGGAAATTTAATTTCAGGAAAACGTGGCAGAAGCTTCCAAGCTGGAGGAGCGCTGCAGCTGAGCAAGGGATCCAGAGAAAGCATTGCAAAACAGCCCCAAACCCAGGCAAGGGCTGTACTTACAGGTAAGCTGTTAGAGGGCTCAGGTTGGCAGGGACCTCCGAAAGCCCCAGCTCGGAGCAGTCCACCGAGAGCACGATGCCATCCTCTTCGCAGTGGCACTGGGGTGGGCACGAGGGTGCAGCGCCTTGCTCTGCGGGCACAGCCTGGACGCTGACGGAGGAGAACAAGAGAATGCCCCAGAAGAAGAGCGTGTCCATCCTTGCCTGCGCCGGTGCCGCCGGCTCGCTGCGGAGCTGCGGCTCGGCTGGATGGAGGGCAGCAATCCTGCTGCCTGGCGTGCAGCGGGCAGGGTACCGCCGGCAGGTCGGAGTGTGGCAAGGATGCAGAGAGGGAAGGGGAGGCATTGTTGAATGATCTTGGTTATTGGGTTTCAAGGGCTGGGCAGGGGCGTGAGACGCTCCAATGGGAGGAGTTAAACTTTCTGCTCTTTTTCCCTCTCTCTCTTTCGGAGCTGGCAGGAATTTCATTCAAAGGGAAGAAAGGGGGAAAGAGAGAAAAAGAAACATCAACAAATAAAGAGCTGTTCAGAGCTTCGGGACCTGAGCTTGTTTTGGTCTGATGCTGTTGTGAGACAGGGCAGGGGAGGGCAAAGCTGGCTCTGACAGGGCAGAGGATTTTAACTACAGAGGCAGGAGTACCCAACCAGCACTTCGAGGGCTCCAGACTTCAGGACGCTGAAATTCAATCCCAAATAAAGGACTCTATGTGTCTGTGCCGGCTGCTAAGCCCAGCTGCAACTTAAAGTCATAGAATAGAGTCATAGGAGAGTTAGGGTTGGAAAGGACCTTAAGTTCATCCAGTTCCAACCTGACTGCCATGAGCACGGACACCTCACACTAAACGATGTCACCCAAGGCACTGTCCAACCCGGCCTTGAACACCACCAGGGATGGTCAGGGAGTGAGGAGCTCACAATGAGCTGTTTGCTGAAGAGACCATGCCCAGGGCTGTGAGTTTGTCCTGGCCTTGGACCCTCACCCACGAGCAGCTTCATTGCTGTCCCCATGTGGGGCAGGGGCTGTCTGGGAGATGCCAGGGGATGAAGCAGCAGTGTCATGGTGGGAACTCGGTGGAACCTCTCCAGGGCACTGGGATGTGGTATTCTTGCAGCCACGCTGCTTGCTATGATTTTGCCCAGGTCAAGATCAAGTGTGTGTGTGAGCTGTGTTTGCAGGAGCTGCACGGCACCGATGCCACAAGCAGGCGGCTGGTTTGCTCCTAGGCTGGAGATCAAAGCAGAGGAATAGTCCATTGAATGGGGGTTATAAGACAGGAGCAGGTCGGGCTTTGCAGGGGCGCACTGCCTGTGCCAGCACAGCCCAGAGCCTTTGGGTGTCCTGAAACGTGTGGGATGTGCAGGATTTCTTCCTGCTTGGGTGTGAAGGAACTACCAAGCTCTGTGGCAGCAGAAGCAGCTGCTTAGGAAAGGGCACTGGATCTGAATTGATTTAATTGGAACGAAGCCCTTCCATCATGAGCAGTTCTGGAGATGTCATTAATTAGATGTTTGTGATGTGTTTTGACAGCTCCAAGTATAAAAAAACTGCTTGGTGGAGAGATGGGAAGCCCTCTTTGGAGAGAGGGCACCTCCTTGGGTTCCTTTACAAGCTTCACCCCCGCTCTGTCATGGGGGTCTGAAATGGTCAGATTTGCTCTGACAGCACCCAGGAACTTGGTGTCAGTTCGGAGAAGGTCTCAGGCCCATCCCTTTGCTCCTACCTGCAGCAACAGATGGTATCTACAACTTCCCCGTCCCTCTCCAGCCTAAGAGCAGCCAGATGCCAACTGCATTGGGAGTTCCTGACAGCTTCTCACTTTGTGCATTCTCCCTGGGGATCCAGAGCTCTGGCAAAGCTCACTATTAATAGAGCTTTTAAAAAGATCACACCAAAGAGATTCCTATTGAGAACTGCCATTCTGCTGAAACAGAGCCATTTCCTCAGGAAGGCATTGACTGCAATGACATTTTCCACATTGTTTTTGAAGCAACACAGCCTGAAGTTGGAGGCTTTGCTCTGTGGGGCTCACTTTGCTTTAACTTCTCTGTTTGCTTTTCATTCCAGCCTGGCTGCGGTGCTTCATTTCCAAGTCTCATTTCTTTGACACCTGATAATAGATGGCAATATCTGAAGTGCTCACTCATTTCAGTGTGTCGCTCAGCTCCTGTCAAAACCGAGCCTGGACATCAAGCTGCTTGGAGCAGAAAGCGTCTCTGTTTCCATGGTAAAGCTGGGATTTCCAAGTCCCTCTGGGGTGGAAGTGTCACTTTCCAGCCAGCTCTTACTGCAGCTGTGATTTGCTGCGAGCGCTGCGGACTGCACCGGGCCCTTATTCAAGGCGCCGGGAGCTCCAGGTCCAGCTCATCCCTGCGGACGCGGGCGGATGCTCCTCAGCGCTGCTCACACGCGTTGATGTGTTGTCCTCTAGCGGCGGGCTGTGGTCCGGGGAGCTGAGGAGCTCCGCGCCGCGGCGAGCAGAGCAGCGCTGCCTGCTCCCTGCGCTGCCCGCACGCTGCAGCTGCATCAGCCGGGCCCCCAACAGGCGCTGCTACACCCCATCCACAGAGACCGGCTTTTAAAGGGCGGAGCTGAGACTTTGGGGTCACACCCCAGGGATCTGTGGCTGAGCATGAGACCTTAGCATGCGGTACCTCTGGCTGGCAGGTGACATCCCAGGTGCTATTTCTCCTGCTGCTTCCATGTTGTGTGGCTCTCAGGTCCTCCTAAAGTTTGCTTAAAAGCAGGGAAAAAACACATCTTGGCAAAATCCAGAGTACAGCCTAAATGGGGAACAAGGTCCAGCACATGTGAGCTACTGCAAGCTCCTATGGGGCAACTGATTGTGCCTGCTGGGGCAGGGGATGGATGAGGACTGGAGGTACCCGTGCTCCCTGGCAGCAGGAAGGTCTGGTGCCAGTGAAGTCACACAGTGAAGGATGCCCAGGGCGCAGAATAGCACAAGCCTCAGAGGCACTTTGACTCCCTGCTCTAGAGTCACTGCTTCCAAGAAGCCATGGAGCAACCTGATAAGAAGGACAGAGTTGCAGAGCTAGTTAGAAGATCTGATAGAACCAGAACCCTGGTTCAGTGAATCAGATGCTTGAAGACCTTTCTTTTCGGACTGGCAGCACCAAATGGGTCAGGCGGCCAAGGCCATGGCAAGCCTAGCACATGCAAGAGCAGGACATGGAAGAGGGAACCTCAGCTCTGATCTTACTCAGCTGTCCCAGAGTGAATTCCTCTTCCATTTCAGACCTACCTTGGATCTGCCTGGCCCTAGCACTTCTGCTCTCCAGGAGGTGCCTGACAGCAGCAGCTGGTGAAAGACAATGCTGTAGATCCCGGGAAGGAATAGGCTGCAATCCTGCTGCTCCTGGTGCTGGTATGGCTCAGATGGAGGACCCGTAAGCAGCTATGGCATCCCCACACTCTGGGTACAGCTGGGGCAGTCACAGCCTGGTATCAGGCACCTAATATCATGGAGGCATCCAGCTTGGAATGTGGCAGGGTGCAATGGGCTCCCTGTGGGACAAGCAAGGCCCTGTTACTGTTGTGTGAAGATGTGGCATGTGCTGGACTCCCTGTGCCCTGGTGGGAGCTGGAGACATGGGAGAGACTGGAGCAGAGCAGAAGCTGTGGGATCAAGGAGCTGTGGTGCCCTGGAAGCCACCAGCATCTTCCCACAGCTGTGGGTCCCCAGGAGATGCAGCAGAGTTGGGTACCCACTTTTCCTGCCACTTGGCAATGCCAACCCAGCCTGCCCCTAGCTATGGCAGCCGTGGGAAGGGGGGTTCAAATGGTCCCTCATCTCTGTGATGAGCATTGTTGTGCTCATCTCCAGGGTCTTGACCTCTCTCTGCACCAGGGTCTGATGGAGGAGGGTGGTGGTTGGATGCTTCCAGGCTGGAGCAGGCTATGAGGACCACCAGAGCCCAGTGCAGAGCGCGTTGGGCGGCCCGAGCTGGAGGCTTGTTTTGTTCTACTGTTTTGTTGTCTCCCTCGTGGCTCTGAGCTGCAGAGCCGGAAAATCATTCATCCAAACCGCAGCTCCCCCGACACCCTCGGGGAGCATCTGTGGCTCCAGCCTCCAGCAGCAGCGGGTGGGAGGTTGCAAATTCATCATCATCTTCACCCAGCCTCCTTTTAGACAGGACCTGGAGCATGGAGCACAGGGTTCCAGCCATACCCAGCTCCCTGGTGAAACCTGCAGGCCAGTTTATGTGACAAATGCCTGTCTCATTGATGGGAAGATCCCCTTGTCCTACCAGAGCAGCTGTGCTGGAGCTTCAGATGCCTGCAGCTTCACCTGGGAATACTGTTGTGTTGTGCTAGCCAGACATGAGGGCTCTGGGACCACTTGATGGACTTTTGGCAGCTCTGCAGACAGCAGCATGCGTCCCTCACCATGGCTTTCACTTGCTTCCTTACGGCCCTCAGCACTCCGTGCCACAAATCCTGGGTCTGTGCATCAGACACGCATACCTGTGCCCCGGACTGCCATCTCTGTGCATGATCACACAGGAGACCATAGGCACTTTCCAAAGGGCTGCAGAAGGATCCTGGTGCAATAGCCCACATGGGAAGGCAGATAGACAGTGATGTGCAGAATGAGCCCCGCTGACATGGGAGGGGCTGTGGGGCAGGTGCCAGCAGAACTCACCCCTCATCTTGCTTGGTCTTGCCATCAGCTAAGGGTAAAGTGGAGGGGGGCCAAGATGTCTCATGTGGATGTTGTCCTGCTCTTCTCCATGAATTGCAAGAGCCCACAGTCAGTCCCTGGGAATGCTGTCCCGTTCTGAGGCCTCTCCTGTTCCACAAGCTGTAGAGCCAGACTCAGACCCTCCCCATAGGGAACATGGGTTTGGGCAAAGCTCCGGGTGTAATGACTCTGGCAGGATCAGAGGGTGGCTCTGACTGCAGAAAACTAGAAGAGAGAAGCTGGGGAGTTCCTGCCCTACCTTATCCTTGGCAGCTGCCCCGTTAGGATCAAATCCTGCCAGGCTATTTGGACACCTGGGTAGCTGCAGAACCACGGGCTATTGTGGGGTGATGCACAGTCAATGGGGCAATGACCACACACCCAAGGTATGAGCCCCACATGCTGGCTGCCAGGCTCTAGAAAGTGAAACCTCTGGTGATGCCCCCCAGGCCCCTGCTGTCTCACGGCGATGGCTCCTCCTTCACATCTTCACTCTCAATTGCTCAACAGCATCAGCAGGTTGATGCTGGACTTGGGTTCAGATCATCTGTCCCCTGTTTGAGGGAATGAGCACTGGTGCTTTCCCTACATCAGCAGCTCCTGTGAAGAAAGCTCTGTCTTCATGCTTTCCAAGTTGCTTTGCAAGTTGGCTGTGCTGCGTCTGTGGCAGTGAGGAGAGGATCCTTCACTAGAGGGATCTGAGCTCTAGGGAAGAAGAATCAGCACTTTCCCCATCTTGCAGGGTTTGCTAGAATGGACTTGAAGCTCCTGGCAATACTGTCTTGTAGCCCAGGAGTGATTTTTAAGGCTGGCTGGAGCTGGAGGGTGGAAGCTGGGCATAAGGGTTGCTTCTGATGGAGGCCTAAGAGGGATGTGCTCATGCGTATGTGGCTGTAGGGCAGATGGTATTTGAGATTACTCTGTCCTGGGAGCTCACACAAACACTGGTGAGATTCTGTGCTTCTGGGGAGGTCTAAACTTCAACAGCCGATGCACCAAACCTGGCCAGAGAATGGGCACATCATTCTTTGGGCCACATTTGATTTTGCAGCTTCTTGCTCTATGCCAGGTCTCCAGGATGCACCGGCGTGTCCTCTCACAGTGCCCCGGGAGAGCAGGGCAGGGGGTTACTGCTGCATGGTGCACACACAACGTGAGCGGGACACAGCCCGACCGCCACTCCTGCCCACCAGGCTGGGGGGGTCACTGCGAGAGAGCATTTCCCCACTGTGACACCCACACTGCAGCACGAGGATATTTAGGAGTTACTGACCTGGAAGTCACAAAGGCTCCAGGCTTCCCATGAGCATAAGGCCAAGTGCCAGACTCCTCCCAAGACAAAACCATAAATCCTTTTGTGCACAGAAGAATATCCACTGAGATTTTCAGGCACAAATCCTCCTGGAGAGCTTTTGGCATCCAACCAGAAGCAGAAACACCACAGGACACTGCGATGCTCACTTATGCAGGCTGAGCAGCAAGTGTCCTGTCACATCGTGCTGGTGGGTTACCCTGGGATGAAGATGGCTGGGGACACAATGCCCTTTTGATCTCAGCATTGCTGAGACCCCACAAAAGCCAACCCACCCTGACAAGCACACTCTACCCTAGGGCTGTTTATTGTTTGCGCTTAAGACATCCATCAGCTGAGACAAGCCAGCTCCCACCATGCTCTGCCCACAGCAGTGTCTGAGACCTCACCACCTCTGGTGCCCACGGGCACATGGAGACCACAAGCCCAGTGCTTGTGTCAGACTCAGCAGCCTCTGGGTGCCTCTTCTGTGCTGAGGGGCAAGAGCAATGCAGAGCCCCCAGCATAGTGCAGTAGGGTTAACAAACCTTCCATGCACCAGGAATCCCAGGAGATAGATAGAGGAGGGGAGCATCACACCCAGCCCATCACCGTGTCTGCAGCAAGGGGCAACAGCAGCCTGTGGCGGGACAGCACTGCCCATCGTCTGTTCATGCAAGTTCATGTCACTGATAGCACTGCACAGTGACAATGCCAGAGCAGGTCCCCTCTTGCTGCAGGGCTCACTATGTGCCAGCACCCCAGCTCCTGGACATGGACAGGACCCCATAGAGGTGGAGGGCAGGAGGATGCCAGGAAGCACCGAGCTGTGTTAGGGCTGCTTCTGAGCAATGATGTCCCGGATGCTGGTGTACAGGAACATGTACTGGTCCTGGAAGGCAGAAAAGAGGCTGGAGTCAGATTTCTGACAGATACTTTCAGCTTGCAGACTAACCCTGCAGTTTGCCTCAAAAGATCCTAATTAATAGTGTCCGATGGCAGAGCAGGATGTGCTCTCCCAAGTGATGCACGTTTCTCCTGCGTCACCAGAGTCGATGAGAAAAGAAGAATTGGGCCTGGAGTCATAGTTCCACCATGTTTGTTTCCTCCTGCTTCATCCTCCCCATTTCAGAGGGGAGGAACAGTGTCATCTGCCTTCCTCAAAGCCCCCAGTGGCTCTTGAACATGCCATGCATGGTGCTTGCATCCAAAACAAGACTGAAGAGCAACTCCAGTGATGCTGCAGGACAGCAAGCAGGGAGAGCTCTGCCCTGCCGGAGTGCACAGGGTCTGGCAATGACCTGAGGCCAGGAGGGAAGATCTCTGGAGCAGGACCTTCCCTTGGTGGGGGTCTCAGTGCATCCAAGTCAAGCACTGACAGCGGATCAGGATAGACCCCTGCAAGCTCTCAGAGGTAGATAAGTTTTGCTCAAATGCCAGGCTGCTCCAAAGTGATGCTCGGCTATAAAACACCCAGGGCTGACCCATCACCATGGCAGAGCTCTGGGAGAACACGGGAAAGGTAACTGAGGTTGTGCACAAACAGGGCCAGCCTGCAAATGGTGTGGGTTGAAATCATAGCGCAGCCAGGAAAGAGGAATTAGGGCCTTGACAAGGGGCCTCCGAACAGCTCACTAATGCACTGGCTAAGCTGCAAGTCACGAGGAGCCTCCTCCCTGCCGGCAGTGGGTTTAGCCCCACTGAAGGGCCGGGAAAGCCACAGATCACACATCATCTGCGGGTCCAGGTCACCAAGAGTGTGCTTTCAATGATCCTGGCCTGATTGTGAAGTCTGCAGTGACATCCCGGGATTGACTTCAGTCCAGACACTCAGCACCTGGCCAAACGCAAGGAAGACTATGCCCCAGAGACACACACCATGCTGGAACTGGGGGTGCTTAAATACCCAGTGGTGACCCATGGGCAATCGCTCATCTTCCCCCTTGTTTGGGTACTAAATTCCCTAAAATATCAGCTGGTGTCCCCCAGCAGAGATAAAGGGGTCCTGGCAAACCCCCCATGGTGGTGGCAGCAGCCGGCACCCACATGGCAGAGGTGTGGGGTTGAAGGGCAGCCCTGCCTGTCCTTCACTGGGATCAAAGCAATCACTGCTCACAGCAAAGTGGGGAGGCAGCGGCTTTTGATGGGCACTTGCTGTGTGTCTATGGGAGCATCGTGTCACTGCCCAGCAAGACCGCTGCCAAAATACAAAGCAGCTCTGAAGCAGAGACCCTCCTCTGGCTCCCACCGTGCTCATAGCTCACATTAGTTAAGCACATGATGAGCTGCTGCAGTGGGGAAGCCCCAGAGAGATTTGCCCCAGTTCTGCTGTCCCCTGTGGGGAGGTTTTCATGGGATGCTGCTCATTCAGTGGTCACAGCAAATGAAAGCTCTGTCCAGAAGGCATCTGTGCCACCAGTGCCCATCAAGAGCAGCACGCTGGAGGCCTGTGAGGCTGGGCTGGCACAGCACAGCTCATCCATGGCACCATCAGATAGTGCCGCAGCCCACGTGGCTGCAGGGCAGCTGCATATGTGGCAAGGTTTGTCATGTAGGATGAAAGCTCTGCCCTGGGAAAAGACAATGCCCTTAGTCTCTGGTGGCTGGCAGAGCTGCAGGATGGGGAGGAAGCATGGAATAAATCCCTGCATAGGCTGGATCGGCTCCTGGGTGGCAGGGAGCTCCTGGGGAGTGGGCAGCTCAGCATGACTGCTCTGTTCCCAGCCCATCACCCTTCCTCCTTCCCACATACCAGGGTTGGGGTCATGAGACAGCAGCTTCTCGACACCTGGAGGGTCACACCATAGATATCCACGGTTCTCTCCGCTCTCATCTGGTGCAACAGGCAATCCAGGGAGATCAGCATTCCCATTTGGCTCACACCACCACTGCAAGGGACAAGGGAGGGTCACTGATGTCAGGCCAGGCTGAGCTCAACCTTTGTGGAAGCGGGCACCAGCCCAAGAAGTCATAAGCTCCATGAAAAGAACATGCAGCAAGTGAGTATGGTGGGGATAGAGGACTGTGAGCACTGGTGGAGGTGGCAGGGAGGCCTTTCCTGACCTGGGAGGTGGGACCCCAAAGTGCCCATTGAAGAAGCCTGGAGGATCCAGCCTACCCTGCCCTGCTGAGCTGTGCATCCCTCACCCAAGCCAGTGCTGCTGATACACCGGCTGTGGTGGCTCTTGTGCGGCTATGAGCAATCCCTGGCTGCAAGCAGTTGAGGATGGCAGGGATGCTCCCAGGATCCTAGCCCAGGGCTTGGTGGTGGCCATGACAAGGTGCTGTGCAGCCTGGTGGGGATCGGCTCTGGAAGGTTACCCATGGATGGAGCAGTAACGTGATGTACCTGCAGTGCAGCAGGAGAGGACCGGCTCGCTTTCGGTGGGGCATGCACCGTGTGACAGCAGTGAGGAGCTCCACCAGGCTCTGCACATCTGGCTGCTTCTTGCTGCTCCAGAGCGTATATAGGAACCGCTGTACCTGCCTCTCCTTTGCTTTCTTCTCCTGGTGAGACACAAAGAGTTTGACATGCCTATTGGGTGAGTTTTGATGCATAGCGGTCCCAGCTCCAAAGTAATTAGGCTGTCACATACTTTCCTGAGCATTAGCCTCTATAAAGCTGTCCAGTCTCTGCTGAGGCACTGCCCATCACTTGTGCAGTGGGAATGGTGCCTCCTTCCCCACAGCATTCTGCCTCTTGAGAGGGAGACTGAGAACCGTGGAGGCCTTCTCAAAGAAGGTCAGGCAGAGCTACCAGCAAGGGGGGGCAGAAGCCTCCAGGACCTCTCTTGTGGATCTCCTATGCAGCCTAAGTTCTGGATGTTGCACTCTGGACTCCCTCCTGCATTGAGGGACTGCCAGCACTCTTGTCCACTCTGTGGACCCTTCAACCCTTGCCCCTACAGATCTCCTCACTAAGCAGTGAAGAACACCCAAGCAGTGGGAGCCAGGCCAGCCCCATTAACACATACATGTTTCATTTTGAGCTGGGTGCACCTCCATCCAGACACAGCCTTCTCTGTGACACACTGGATGTTCAGCATCTTTGTGCAGAGAGAGTCTCCTTCCAGGGGCCAGCACACCTCACTTGGGACCTGTGGGCAACAGCAAGTTTGGCTTCATGTTGACAGTTCCCATCTTTCACACCAGCCACCTCCTTAGGGGTCTACGATGGGGATGGACAGAGAGCATCCCCAACATCACTCTATGTCAGTTCATCTCCTAGCTAAGCTCTTGGGGAGTTTTGAAGCAGACTCCAGCGAGCTTCCCTGTTAACACAGAGCTGCTTGGCAGTGGGAATCTGCTCAGCAAATGCTCTCCACCTCGGCTGGTCAGGGGCAGGAGCTCCTGTCCTTGGGTGCCAGGCAGATGCAGCTTGAAGAGTCCAGCGCCATGGACTGCGCTGTGAGCAGACAGAACCTGTCTCCTGTGACAAGCTGTGGGAGCATTTTGACACAGGAAAGGTTCAACTTTAGCTAAGCTGGATCTGCACAGAGGCATCAGTGAAAAGCATTCCAGTTACAGAGCTTCCAACCCCATTAAACAAATCCCTGCCCTGCCATGGCACAGGCAGGCACAGCACCTTACCTCCCCCCTCTCCTGCCAGGGCAGAAGTGTTAGGATGGTGTGAACATCCTGCTCCCACACCAGGGTCCAGAAGTCCTCCATGGTCAACTTATCAGGCCCCTGGACAGCCAGATACTCCCTGCTGAAGCTGCAGCCCTGGGTGGGGAATGAGAACATCACTTTCCTGCTGGAGAGGGTGGCACAGACATCCCATCAGCCCAGGCAGCTGCGGGAGAGGCCAAGAACAGAAGGGAAGCTCTGTGGGTCAGGAAGCAATAAGAGATGAGAAAGCACCAGGGGAGGGAAGTGAGGAGAGCCCCAAACGGGGCAGATGAGGGAAGACATCCTCAGTCCCGAGTCCCCTCTTGTCCACACAGGGTCACAGCAGCAGCCACCAGTGGAGCTGTGCAGGGAGATGATGAGGAAGGGAGACGCAGGCACAGGGGTGGACATTGCTGTTGGGGGTACGACTCACCGGGATATGCCACACCTGCAGGAGACCTGAGAAAGGGCCCTGTTCCAGCAGGGAAAACTTCACTCTGGAGCGATCATCTGAAAAACATATGGAGGTGAAGGGACCAGGGCAGCCTCATGCCCACACAGACTCTGCACAGCCACACAAATCCAACCCCACATCCATTATTTATCTGCAAAGGTGCTCCCCTCTGCTCTGCTCCTCTGCAGCTCATGAATGTTTGTCCCAAAAGACAGGTACCGACCCCAAACTCCTGCTCAAAGCAGAGATGTATAGTGCAGGTACCTCAGTGTATAAGCCAATGGAGAGCTGCATATCTCCAAGGATGGAGAACCTGCGGATGCTCTGTTCCAGTGTCTGGCCACCTTTTGTGGTATTCATTTAGCTTTGTATAGAGTTTGATTACTCTTCCCCATCATCCCCATTGCCTCCTGTCCTTCACAGCGCACTACTGAGAAGCCCCTACATTTTCCCTGTGCACTCCCAGCAGGTAGTTTAAGATGGCAACAAAACTTCCCCCTTGCCTTCTCTCCTCCAGGCTGGAGAAACCCACCTATCTCAGTCCCATACTTCACATGTTCCATCCCCAAACAACCTTGGGAGCCTTCTGGTGGACTCAACGCAGTGGAGTCCAAGTATTTTGCCTTGTGGAGCACCAGCCCTGGTCCAGCCTGCTCCATGCAGGTACAGGAAGGAAAGGGTGCTGGGTGTCACAGCACTTACAGGGGAGGATGCTGGAGGAGGGCCGTGCCTGCTGGTTGCCTGAAGATGGTGTTGCAGAGCTGGCTTCTTCCTTGACAACCTCTAGGAGGTTCTGCCAGGGTGAAAGGGAGGAAGAGGTGAGCAGAGAAGGGGCAGGAGGAATTGGGGAGTCCAGGGCTCAGCAGAGGGGAGGTTATCACTGCGCACGCAGACGCCTTAGGAGGGGTGCAGTGGGACCACCTCTGAGCAAGTGCAGGATGCGTGAGGGAGCTCCGTGCCTGGGGATGCGATGCCATGGGGGGGATGCAGCCAGGCACATGGGAACTGGCACATGGGACCCACTCAAAACGCACTTACTGGGTGTCCCCCAGCCTGACCATGTGGAATCACTTCCCAGGTCTTCCCAGTGCCTATGGCCACCCTGCTCAGGACAGTTCTCACCTCGTACTCTCTCAGGAAGCCTACGTGGGACTTGGCTGCCTTTTGAGCGTAGTGCTGAGCAAAGCTTTTCAGAGGGATGGGGCAAGACCTGGAGTGAGAAACTGGGTGTAAGGGTGAGGTTAAGCAAACACAGCAGCATCCAGGCTGTGTCTGCAGCAGGGCTGGGAGCAGACTTTCACCCCTCAAACGCTGGGGCCCTCACAGATCCCCAGCCCAGCTCTGGCCCAAGCCAACCTGCTCTCCCCTAGACAACGGCAAGTCTTTCATGTCCTACAACCAGGGGCCCATTCCTAAGATACAGCAAGGACAAGGGATGGGGTAGACAATTTAATCCTATAGATGTATGATCCCCAGTGATGCACACCCCGCTCTGGGCTGGGATCCTCATGCTGCAGGGAACAATCAGCCCTGTGCTGACCCCCTCAAAACACCAGGGGAGACGGCTGGGCTGGGCTTCCCTGCGCTGCTCTCCTGGAGCCAAGGCTCAAGCTGAGGTGAGATTCGCAGCTTGAAGGGGCTGTGGATCAGGGTGGATGGAGTATCAGAGAGAACACAGCACGCCCTTACCTCTCTGTCCCTGACAAACCCAGCAGCGGCTCCTCCAAGATCTTCTCCAGGATACAGCTGTGCAGGAAAATGTACTGGGACTGGAAGACAAAGGCAGAAAGCAGTGGAGAGCACTGCACCATGCAGACAGGAGGACAGGGTGGTTATGACACTGCCCAGTGAGCAGAGGGTGTCCTACATCCATGGCCAAAAGGCTCTGCCTACTTCAATCTCAGAGCCACGGGATCCCTCCACTGGGTCTGTTTGTCTGTCCTGAAGGGTACTGACACTTTATCCTAACCCTGAGTACTGGAAATAGCAGATGGGCTGTGGAGCATCACAGGCCAACAACATGGTGAGGGTTAAGAATTGCCTGCAAAGGGCCTGATCCCGTTCCCAGGTGCTCTGAGGCGTTCTTGAGCCTCCTGGAAGGACTCAGACACTGTACATTGCGGGTCTAGCAGCGCAGGAAGCTGCTGGCATGAAGTCGATCCAGCTGCTTTGAGCAGCACGGTGGCACAGTGTCAGGCTGGGGATGAGCCTGGGCTGCTCAGCCACCTCCTCCATCCCTGCTGGGTTCACACCATGGAGCAAGGGGGAAGAGGGCGCAGTCTTACCAGCGTCTGAATCATCAGGTAACGGTTCATCCGCAAGGCATAAACAACACCAAACGTGTCCACCACCTTCTCCTGCTTCATCTGCTGCAGCAGCCGGTCCAGAGCAATGAACGTTCCGGTGCGGCCCACCCCAGCACTGAGAGCACAGACAGCAAGGGTTAGACAGCGCCTGACACCATGGCTGATGGACTCGCATCCTGCTATGGGTTCCCTGATGCTGCATCCCAACACAGCATGAGGCTGAGGACCACTCCGTCTGCCCTGGGTTGATGCTGACCACCTCCAGTCACCCCATCCGATGGGACTGGGTGGGAGGGCAGCCCGCAACAAGACCTGTTATCCCCAGTGGCCAGGCAGAAGACTCTATAGACCAGCCAAGGTCTCCTGGGCGCTGCTTTCCCTCCTGGTCTGTGTATTAGTAGGACCCTTGCCCTCCACCATGCTCTCTCCCATCACCCCCTCCGGAGCAGAGCCTCACCTGCAGTGCACGAGGGTCGGCCCCGCATCCTTGGTGCTCTGGATGTGCTCCCGAGCCAGCTCTCTGAAGGTCATTATGGAAGTCGTGGACTCTGGGATGCCGTGGTCGGGCCACGCTGTGTAGTGCAGGTGGGACACGTGCCGCTCTGCCCGAGCACCCTCCTGCCCAGGGGGTGTTGGAGGTGGGTGTGCAGCCCCCAGCACAGGGACATGTGGCACCCCACAGCCCTGGGAGCACCCTGGGACCTGGGGTAACCCAGCTCTGCTGCTCTGCCTGTGGGTCCTGCTCCTCTGTCCTCCTCGCCATGGGGAGGCACATGGAGGTGGTAGAAGGAGACCTGCCTTAGATTGCCAGGGAACATGCCCTTGAGGCTGCGTCTGAGTGCAGGGATGTGGAAAGGAGAGAACAAGGGTGGACTTGGGGACGATGGATGGCAGACACTTCTGTGGCACCGAGTCTCAAAGCACTGACTGCACCTCAGGGGACTGGGGTGTCTTGAACCCCGCTAACGGCAGGGAAAGGAAATTATGCCACCACCACTGAGGAGAAACACCACCGCATCTCCTGCAAAGCCCCAGCCCTTGGCAGCTCCCCAGCTCCTCTTGGGTCCTTACTCACGTGCCACAGTTTGAACTTGCGCATGGTCCACTCCTCAGAGCTGCTCTGCATCAGCAGATGGATACGGACCTGCCCGTAGGAGACTGGGGCAGATTCGGACGGCCAGTAATGATCACAGAGGACCTAAAGCACAGGCAGGACAGGGTGCTAGTGAGGGCCCCGGTCCCACTGGGTGACATCTTGGCTCCCTGAGAGCATCTGAAGAGCAGCAGCTGTGCACAGAACCAGGGCAGGTCTGGGAAGCAGGCAGAGGTGCCCTTTGCACACCTTCCCCAAACCTCCCGTTCATTTGGATCTCAGCCTCCTCATGTTTGGATCTCATCATCCCTGGAGACCGGAGGAACAGCCCATGTGAGGTGTCTTATCCAGGGACAAGTGGTCATTTCAGATACTACAGAAATTCCTGGGGAAGACGGGCATGGTTCCACCTAAGCTCCACTTCTGCCGCTCCCAAGCTAATGCTGAGCTGCACACATCGGCCTCTGTTCCCCCCAGGCTGCCTGTCAGGGAAGCTGTGTGGTCCATGCTTACATCCTGGAGCCACATCTGAACAGGAGTTGGTGGAAGGCACAAACCCAGTCCTGAGCTTGGCTCACGCGACCAGATCTGGTCTTGGCTGGGGCTGGCACATGGAAGCCCCATGGTGCCCACCTACCCGCCCATTCTCCATGCACACTGTCAGCATGATGATGTTGCAGACGTTTTGCTCCCACACCAGCCTCCAGAAGTCCTCTATCGTTTTCTTCAGCGGCCCCTGGGTGGCAATGAACTCCTGCTGGGATGTATAGCCCTGAGCAGAGGCAGACAGGAGTTGGCAAGTTGCGGAGGCAGGCAAGTCCTGCTCTGGGATGGAATCAGTGCCTGGTCTGCTCTTGTAGCAGAGGGAGAAATGCCCATTGCCCTTAGCACATGCAGGCACAGTTCCCAGGAAGCTGATCTAAGAAGCAGCTGACTTTACAGGAGTCGTGTGCTGCCCAGCACATGCTCTCTACACATCTGGAATAAAGACGTGAGCCCTGCTCTCCCCTCCAAGCAGTCCCTCATTCAGCCTAACCAGGGAAAGACAGATCTGGGTCTTTCTTGTGCTCTGCAGTCATTGCTGAAGGTGGGGTGAGCATGCAAGGTCTCAGGCTGCTTCTTTGCCTTTGCCCCGTGACACACACATGCCCCGTGGATCCACACTCCCGCGCGTGCATGCTCTGTGCCCTGCCTGTTACCTGGGAAAACCTCCCGGATGGGGGATGTGGGCACAGCTCCGGGGTCGTTCAAATGCAGCTGCACAGACCAGAAGGAGAAAGAGCAGGCAGACAGACAGGACAGTAAGCTGGGAGATGACGGGAAGAGGGTAGTCCTCAAGAAGAAAGCAGAAAGCCTAGCCAGTCTCCCCATACTCACACCTCAGCATTTGCCATCTGAGTCTCCATCAACCCCTGCTAAAGGGCAGCTATGCACCTCTGCCTGACCCCCAACTCCTTGCCAGTCTGTGCTGGATGTGGCAGCTCTTTCCCACCAGCCCTCAACCTCAGCCCTGGAAGAGTTTCTCTGGTTGTGCCCCATGGCCATCCCTCTGTGGGGAAGACAAGTGGGCACTCACAGGCATGAAGTTAGCATTGATGTAGTCCGAGTGTGGATCTTCCCCCAGTTGGCTCAGCTTGACCCGGGAGTGATCATCTGAAAGAGACCATTCATCCATGACACCCCAAAGCATCCCTTCAAGAACTGGCCATCTCCTCTTCTCTTGGTAGCACATCATGAGGAGAAGCCCAGGGGCAGCTTTCTGCCAGGAGAGGAGCCAGCCTCTGTGAACCCTGCATGGGAATTCCCACCCTGGAGGAGACAGCACTTACATGGTAGCACATGGCGATATCTGTTCTTGGAGACATTTGCTGGGAGCTCGGCTTCCACCTTTGGCTGCTCCTTCCCAACTTCCTTCAGCTCCTGTAGGATAGGGAAGAAAAGAAGCCCAAATGTCTCTCTGGAGAGCTCCTGCTCAAGGCTATCAGCTCTGTCTGGTGGTTGAAGAGGGTCACACACATATAGGGGACTGCCCTACTCCTCCCTCAGTATGGCCTGTGAACTCTGAGCCTTTGCCAGTTCCTTTTGCAGCAGCACCATTTGGATTTAAAAGAAAACAAATCCAAGAACAAGTATTGGGGGAAATGAAAAACCCTTCTCAGAAATCAGAAATTCAACAAGAAGCTCGGAGCATTTTCTGCTGCAAAACCAGAAATATCTTGTGCTGTTTCTATCTCTGTCTTTACTGAGAAAGCCAGAGAAGGGTCATCTGAGGAGGCTTTGAAACTGCTGATGGGACTCTCAAAGGTGCTCTCAGTTTATTGCAACACCACTCAGCATCTTCACCTCCAGTCTAGACCTAGGGCCCTGAGCTTTGCCCACCAACAGCTATGGACAGTACTCGTTGACCCCACACCACAGACAGCACGTGTTTCCACCAGAACTTGACCAAAGCAGGTTTTGAGCAAGCAAACTGCCTGATCACTTGGTCCATCCAACCTTCATCCTCCAAGATTGGCTGGCAGGGTGGATGGATTGCAAGACATGGGTTACTGTCCCTGGAGAGGAGGAGCCCATCCAGGCAACACAACAGCATGAGCTACCTAGAGGGGAAATGATGCCTCACCTCGAGCAGGAGTCTCATCTCACCTCAAACTCCTGGAAGAAAGCATGGTTAGCATTTGCTGTCTTCATCTCATAGTACTGCTTGAAGTTCTGTACGGGAATTGGCCGATGGATGTTTCTGCATGAAATGAAGTCCAGAGGAAAAGTTTCCTTAGCTATTGGGAGGTCTGGCAGGCACTCAGATGGCCAAAGAGACAGCCCAGCCTTGAGACCTGCAGTACCTGGATGCACACACACAGGGATGGTTTATAGCTCACGTCATTGCCCAGGGAAGTGGGTCCAACAGAGCATTGTTTAGATATTGGGAGGGATTTCAGGATGATGAGACTAGTTTCCTACTGCAGAAACCTTGCAGAGGAGGTGTGGACAATGGAATGGAGCTGGGCAAGAAATACTGAACATGGGAAAGCCTGAGATTTAAAGAGTAACTGAAGGAGAGGAGAAAGAGTTGGATTTTCCTTGAGTCAAAGCAAGAGAAAGGAAGCAGGTGAAGGACTCTGGGATGTGCAGTGGGGACACACAGAGAGGGAAGGCTCCAGCACTCACCTCAAGCTGTAGGTCACCATTTCCTGGGGCAGGCTGCTCTTCCTGGTCCTGGAATCAAGGCATGGGAAATGTTACTCTTCCCTGCAGTGCAGGAACAGACATGGTGAGTGATTTGCTGGCTCCGCTCTCATCAGGCACATCTGCCTTGTACACGTGTGGGGTCTGTGAATTAACTGCGCATGAGCAGCTCCGGTCTCCCCCCTGCCTTTTGCTTCTGGGCTTGCCAGGTACAACTCCACCAGCAGGTATCTTAGTTTGCCTACATTGCTTTTATACCCTCTCACTGCCCTTCCTCTTGACTTGGCACTGAGGGTTGGGTTTCTCAGCCTGCACCCACTGTGTAAGAGATGTCTTATCCTCACCTCTTTGCTCTCAGCTGTTTCCAGTAGACCAAAGCAAAAACAGCTGCGAGTGTCAAAAGAAATCCCACGATGATTCCAGAGATTATTGGTATTGAGGGAAGAGTTGCATCTGCACCAGATCCAGCAGCTGGAATAACAAGAGAGATAGAACAGGCAGAAGGCAGTCAGTAAACAGTGGCATTTACTGTATTACATATACTGTGTCATGCTACAGCCTATGATCTCCCTCTGGCTTTCCATTTAGGTTGTTAATCATATCTAACCTACACAGCCAGATAGGGAAGATGGCATTCTCCATTTTACCTGAGAACATGGTGAACGTCACTGCAGGGGCTACAGGGTCGTATTTGGTGAAAGCAGCAATGCTGAACCTAGGGCAAAGCAGAGACCTGTCATGAAGGCAATCTGAACTAAGCACAACACCCATCAGCACGAAGATCCAAGGGAACAGGAAGCTTCCTCTTTCTTGAATGCTGTATTGGAAGATACTGGTTTTGTGGTAAGGGGCTTAGGGAATGTATGGAAATGGGGTTTCGGGAATGTATGGAAATGGTCTTTCCTCCCTTTTCTGCCTCTTGCACAAGGTGATTGTGCTTGGGAGAACATGATAAAATGTTCAGAATGCACAAAGCTCTCCTCTAATGGATTATTTGCAGACACAGGTAGGAAGTTTCTGCTCTTCTGGGACTAAAACAGGGAAAGACAGCAGTAAGTAGGGAAAAATCAAGGGCTGGATCACTCTTATGGTTCATGTCAACCCATCAATTAAAAAGCCTGATTAACTTCAAGAGCTGAGCACAGGTAGCTTTTTGAAACACAGACACCTCAGCTGGAAGGGCTGAGCCTCAGCCCAGACCCTTCTGTATGCACAAGGAAGCGGCTGGTGCATCCCCTACCTTGTGGCAATCTGCCCTACACTTTCCTCCCGGTGGTGTGCACAGCAAGCTTCATCCCTTGTAGATAACTTGCTGAAAGATAGGAGACAAGGGCTGGCTTTCAGAACGGAGATGGGCTGTCAGCGGTATCTGCTTTCTACCACACCACTACCGAGGGACTAGGAAAGCAGCACAGTGTACTGAAGGCACAGGTTGTTCAGGGCAGCCAAAATGGAAGCAAGCTGTGCAGAGGTGTAAAAGGGTCTTCTAGTCCTGAGTAAATGGACAGTGAAGTACATGTTCTTGAATCATGGCAGCCTGATAACTCTGAAAAGGCTGTTAACCTGCGGGAAAGTGTCATCTTCCTGATCTCTTCTTAGAATCCCAGGATGGTTTGTGTTGGAAGGGACCTTAAAGCTCCTCCAGCTCCAACCCCTGCCACAGGCAGGGACACCTTCCACTGGAGCAGGGTGCT
>JANRGW010031859.1:0-20117 GCA_024733675.1 Psilopsiagon aymara | reverse complement strand
CAAAGCCCCCACATTCGCTTCTTAGCAGAAGTATTGATAGAGGATATCTGTGAAAGGTTTTGTCTTTCTTCCTGTGAAATGGAGTTCTTGAGATTTTTCCCATGTTGTTCACAAAAAGTGATATTTTGATGGTTTCATCATAAGAAGAAAGTTCCTTTTCCAGAAGAGCCAGGAATGGATTGATCAGGGCATTCACTACGGGTATGAGGGTACTGAATTATGTAAGAAATAGTTTACAGAATTGAGAGGGCTTTTTCTGTCTCTCAGCCTCCAAATCCCAAACTGGATCTGAAAGGCCTTTATTGAAGGAATCATTAAAACTCATGTGTACCACTGAAAAGTTTCTTTTAACGAATTAAAGTTTTCAGACAAGAATATTTCACTAAATCTATAGGACTAACTTCCAGGCTTTCTTTTATATTCTTTCTAGGCAGTTACAAAAGATCAATGTTTTTGATATTTTTGGTTGAAGATGACTGAAATTTGAAACAAAATGTCATGTAATACATTCCTAGTGGTGGTAGAACAAGCAGAAATGTGAAAAATAGAACAATATGAAGCAAGTAGCTGATCAAAGATGTTCAAGACAGCAATTTCCATGTTTCCAGTGACAAAAGAAGTCAGAAGCAGTTCCTGGTGGTACAGTGCTGTAAATGATATATTTGGAGGAGTACTTGACAATTTGGAAAGCTCTCTTTACTCAGTTCATTCCCTCTCAGTTTTTATGGCCTAAAGTATCACTGTGTGCAAATTTCCTTCGTGCCTATACCTTGCCAAGGACATTGACAACATCCTGCTCATTAGTGCTGTCCTGTAATCTGATAAGTGCTCTCACCATTGATTCTGTATAGGAATAGCGTATCAGATCAAGCCACAGTTCAATCTTACCTCCATTCTTGGCTCTAGCAGTAGCCAAATCCTGGTGTTTCAGAAAGTCAATCTCTGGTAAAAATATTCTTGCCTGATTTATGGAACTATACATGGAAGAAAAATTACTTGGGGTGAATTTTGATCTCTTCAGCATCTGCGATGATCAGCTTATACCTGATGAATACCACTATGCCAAACTGAATGAACTGTGCATGTTCATTGAGTCATTCTTCTCCATTCTCTTTCATTGATTTCATTCTTCTTCTAGAACAAATAAATAAAAATGTAGTATATTAAATTAGATAGAAGATGTATAGAATTTATCAAGTGCCATCCCTTCCCAGCCTCACCTACACTATGCTTTATTTTATAGTTGTTCTGAACTGCCAGTGCTGAGTCTTTAACATGTGTTGTTGAACACAAATTCTGCTGCTTAACAAATAGAAATGTAACCTTGTGCCAGGCTGATATTTAAATATATGATCCTAAATAGTACAGAGCACTACAGGCTGATATTAAACTGCTGGATGATTTGCTGGGGCTGGTTTCAAGTAGACTCTGTTTTACTTTCTATGAAACACACTTAATTCTATTTTTGTGGAACAGGATGCCAAAATAAGGTAATGCTTTGTAAACTGGTTGTTCCTTCAGACACACTAACTAACAACCCTGGAATTCTTTGCAAAGCATAAAATTTGACATATCCCTAGGAAAAGGTCACATACAGTGAACTGCTGAGTCAGAAAACAAAAAATAATACTAAAACACCCCCCAAAAAAATCCAAAAGAAATCAAAGCATTCTAATACATCCCAAATTATTCTTTCAATTTTCATGTTGAATAATAAAGGAAATAAGGGTTATCTTAAAAAACATATATGTAGGTACCTACATGCTTGCTGAAAACATTGCTTTTAGGTTCTTATTTGCCCTGTTTACCCACTATAGCTGGAATAAATAAATCATCCAGAAAACTTGTGTAAATCACAGTGCATTTTGCAGTTACGCTTCTTTAATTATCCTTAAGATACAGAGAAGCTGATTTCAGACATCCTCTTCTGATTTATAGTGGGGATGTCAGCTATATGTGTAAGATAAGTCTTTCACCTTGATGAAGGTGAAATTCTGTTTTGGAATAAATTGAGGCAATTGAAAACTGCTTATCTTTTGAATAACATACCTGAAGATGGTTTCATGTGTCACATCTTGCTGTCCATCTCTAGATTTCATACTGGTATAATTCCATTATGTAATGGAAGTTGACTTATTCAGTTTCTTGTTTAATTATAGTGCATTCAAGACCTGTTAGCCTGAACCAACCTGCTCCCCAACTTAGCTTTTACTCCCTCAAGTGTTTCCTTGGCAGGCTGAGATGCAGCCTTCTCTAAAATGAAATGTAAAGATTACCTTGCGTTACTCTTCTGCTACAATTTGGAAACAGGAGGTTTAAAGAACTCTGAAAGATGTTGCTAACAGTGCTGGCCAACTTGATGTGCAAGTACACTTGATGTGTTATGAATCATTGTGGTTCCAATTTGCTTGTTTCCAACTAGAGAAGAGACTCAAGAATGGGCAGGATACCCCTGAAGATATGCAAATTGACACAGGCATTAGTAATACACTCATTGTCAGTAATCTATGGCCCTACAGGCTCATACTACAACCTACACACACCACTGACCTCTCATTCCTGTGTCCCCTGCTGATTCACCATAGCGATATATTTAGCCCTGTTGCTAGCAGATCGTGGTATAAAATAACTTTCTAATTATTCATTCACTTTTGGGCTGCCTTGGCTGTAAAGCTAGGAACAAACCCACAAACAAGCACAAGACTGGGGACATAATTTGTGCGTAGAGCAGCACAGTTTGGTGTGGAGATAGACAGAATAACCATTTCCCAGCATTTTACATAAACCCCTGCAAAACCAGAAGCTGCTCTGCTTTTTCTTCCTGTTTCAAGGAACTTTTTACCTTCCCACTTCTCACATTGCATCAAAGCATAGTAATCTGTAATCTGCCCTTTCTCTTCCTCTCAGCCTCTAATATTTGAAGCTTACCCTTTAGATCTGTCCCTCTCTTTAAGTATTCCATTACAAACAGCAGTTGTGACACAGGCTGTCAGTTTAGTTCTCATTCTGGGCTGCTGAGCAAACACCACCATCATTAATTTCTCAGTGAGAAAATAGCGTTAAGCACAGAAACAGGAAAATAGTGGGCATAAAGCTATTTGCCTACTTCATGTGGAATTCACGCCATATAGAGAGATGTTGCTGACAAGATATAAGGGCAACACTTCATTTAATGCATCAGTGAGTCAAATGAACACCATCCACAGCTTTGCCCGTACAAGGATGTTTAAGATTACTAATAGGGTTGACTTGTGGTATCTAGTTGGTTCTAGGCTATATTCATATATCCTTTTTAGAAAGATATATTCATGCCTATGTGCTTCACAACTCCTATCAGCTCACTTAAATAAAGAAGAACTGGAAGAAACCTGTAGTTTCATAGTCTACTAATGTGGACTCACTACTTAGCTGAGCAGTGATGTGAAAATAGCATTTTGATTCCTTGCTTTAAATGCTACTTTTGCAGACCCAGGAATGATGGGAAAAGAAACTTCCCCACCCCTCTATCATGAGCTGACAATGGACATGACCCAGCAGTGTGGGCTTGCAGCCCAGAAAACCAACCATATTCTGGGCTGCATCAAAAGAAGTGTGAACAGGGAGTTGAGAGAGGTGATTCTGGCCCCCTACTCCGTACTGATGAGACCCCACCTGCAGCACTGCATCCAGCTCTGAAGCCCTCAGCACAGGAAAAATATGAACATGCTGGAGAGGGTTGAGAGGAGGGTCACAAAAGTGACCAGAAGGATGGAGTGTCTCTCCTATGAAGAAAGGTTGAGAGAGCTGGGATTCAGCCTGGAGAAGAGAAGGCTCCAGGGATATCTTGCTGTGTCCTTTCAATACTGAAAGGGGGCTTCTAAGAGAGATTGGGGATAGGTGTTTTAGTAAAGCTTGTTGTGATTGGATGTTGTTTTAAACTAGAAGAGGGTAAATTCAGGCTAGATATAAGGAAAAAAAGACACCATGATATTTTCATTTTTAGCCAGGGGCTTTCCCCTACTTTATGGTAAGAGCTCTGCAGGCTGTTATATGCTGATTTGATTTTTTCCTTAAGGGAAAAAAAGAGACTCTTGAACACAGCATGTGAGATTTAACCCTAGTTTAGGATATTATTGTTCTGTTAATGGGCACTTCCTCCATATACAAATCACCATCTTTCATTTTGTCTGTGTATTTTGCTGACAGATTAAGTCTCCCGAGGCATCTCCCTGGAGTGACGGCAATGCATTCTTTGACTTCACCAGGTTTTGACTCACCAGAGTTGTACTTCCTTGAAAGGATGCACTGCCCAGCAAAACCTCTTTCAGTGGGGAGTGAGGAGTGCTCCCCAAGGGTAAACAGTTCGAAGTGAGGCATTTAGAGAAAGTGCTTTGTGACTGTAGAGAGGAGGAGATAATGGGGTGGATGGTAACCACCCTGCAGGACTCCTCATAATGTTCTCTTCATTTACCAAGCCATTAAACTAGAGCTGATTTTATTATCGTAATTTTTTCCAGTGACATCTGAAGAAGTTTTATGGCTTTCAATAAAGCCTTCTCTTCACTCACAATCCAGTTTGATTTTTACTATAGCATCTTCTAGTGAGATTTATGTTCTTGTTTTGCTTAAGATTCACATTTTAATGGAGCTATAAAACCAAGTTAGATTTGCTTGTTTGAGGGAATCTTATTTAGTTAATTATCAGACACCACGTGGCATATCATTTAATCTGGCTTCTATTATACAATGATTGTTATTTATTTTCTTGACTTACTTCATAACGAGGAGAATGAACTGATAAACCAGAACACAATACGAATCATTGCATAAAAAAGGAACTTATTTCGCTAATGGGAATGTTCCTTGAACAAAGTAAGGAGCCTCACTCAGAATGACCACTCAAATTTGGAATTGCCACTGCCATCACAGACCTTTTTAACATTCACTTTTTGTTCTGCTCATTTTTAGATTTAATTATGTTCTTCTTGCCAGTAGAATCATGCCTGATATTCTCATGGCACTATGGACATTAAAGCTTTAACGGCCCTAGGTCATCCTAGACATCCTTCCAAGACAGTGTTTGACTGTATAGGATTCCTCGCAGCCTATCTTTGAGGTTACAATTTGTCTAATATATTGGCCTGAACCTATGATGATTTAAAGAAATACGCTTTCGTAATGCAGCAGCAAGTATTTTTTTGGGGGAGTCATAGTGACTCAAATATTTTAACTCCCAGATTCACCAAATGATTCTTAAAGGTAGTAAAACCAAAGCAGTGGCTTCAAACTAGAAAAAAAAAAAAAAAATTTCTCTTCCATTGTACCATAAAGCAAATGACAATGAATATTTTAATTAACAGTAAATATAGCCTATGTCTGCCGTTCTCATTGAAAGAGTTTTAACACGCAATACAAGTTTAGAGGCGATATACACTGATCCACCATTGTCCTTCTCGGTGGCCAGCACTGAATTATTCTCTGAAGTGGAAATCTACTATTATGAAAGTGCATTGAGACTTTGGTATTCTGCAGCCTCAGACTGCTTAATTTGTGCACTAAAAATGTCACTGGATTATTTTTGTTTTATAACTTGGGTGACCTTGGAGGATGCTTTCATAGGATAATACTCTTTCATGTTAACTAAAGGGGGCCCTGGAGATAAGTCTTGCATCCAAGATAATCGTGAATCAAAAAACAGATGGGAGAAGATCAAGGTTTTGCTAACCAGGTAAATGTAGACTGAAGTCAGTGAAAATTTTCTCTCCAGAAAGTGGAACAGGATGGCTGAAGTTTGTCACCTTCTTATTGATCTTCCAATTAAAATTCAAAGACCTTTCTTTCAAATACTCAATTTACATTTGTATTCATTCCTGAAAGAAACACAACATTTCTGTGAGCACTTAGTTGTGCTTGAGTTTGGTTTTTTTTAATTCTTACTAGCATTCCAGTCTTTCTCAGCTCCAAACTGTTTGCTGTGCTACTGACAGCAGAGAAAGTCCAAGCCAGAAAAGAGACTTCCTTGATCTGAGTTCACTTCCAGAACAGTTGACCCAAACCTACTTGTTTTGGGTACTAAACATATTTGGTCCAAAAGTTTCACCTTGCTCTATTGCTGAACTGCAGCGACTGTCAGTATGAGTTATATCTTCCTTAAAAAGTGGTGACAGAAATATTGTACCCTTGTGACAAATTACTTCATTAGTGCCTGCAAATTATTGATGTCACTGAATGTAAAATTCTGTAAGTGTAATATCATGCTGAGTAGAAAGTGGAATAGTAACTAGAATTGATAATTGATCCAGTCTGATCTATCATCCTCTGACCTGTGTCATAGTGTTCCCATGGACCCCAAATGATCCCAAAGAATAAATTGTAGAACACACCAAATTGCAACAATTGGTGAATGCCAAATGCCCTGATGAATGTGCTTTGGCAACTTGCTGCCAGCGCCTCTTTTTATAGGCAGCACAGTTGCCAACTACAATCCTGACCATTCCCAGAACACTGGCTCATTATGGTTTTTTCCCTCTTCAGTATAAAATTTATGGTCCAATATTTCACCCTCCTCAAGATCTTTAGATGTAGCAGAAAGATGTAGAAGAAAAATTCTCTCATATAGATTTGACAGGAATCACAGCTGCAGCTCTTAAGTATATGTTAAATGGGTACCAAGCTGTCTAAGTGATGCTACCAGGTGATGAAGTTGTGGTCCAGGTATACCCATAATCAATTACACAAATGGAAAACTGAGTACATAGAGTGTTTTACCGAATTCACTCATGAAGTCAGAGGGAGAACTCTTATTAAAACATGATAATCATGATTCTTAATACCCAGCTATACTGTGTTCTGCAGCATTTTGTGTTGGAAATAAGTGCCTAGAATAGATGAAGGAAATGACAAATTGGAAAGGGCATGCACAATGAAGTGGAGTGCTTCTAAAGCAGTTACATCAACAGCATCTGCACTAAATTGCTCTTCCTTTTTTTCATTTTGCTACTTTGTCTTGATTTGTGTCTTCTTGTGATTAACTATAACAATGTATTTAAATTTAAAATTATGGTGCCTAGAGGCCTCAGTCATCTAGAGGAGCCAGACATTAAAAAACATGTTTGGTTTGGAGTTTTGTTTTAAATCACTGTGCCTAATCCATAAAATTCCAGGCCCAATTCTCAATAGTTAGCATCTCAGTTCTTTTGAAATCAGTTACATCCCTGCAGGCCAGATAGAGAAAGCTGCAGTGTCCAGAGAACACGGCATAATAAAATAACAGGGCAAGCATGTAAGTATAGGAAAAGCTTTTTTCCTTTCTTGTTCTTAAACTTCCTGAAGAATTTAGCTTAGCTTATTCCATGTCACTTTGGTCTCTGGTAGTGGTCACTGCAGTGCTGGCTTAAGCTGTGCATGTGTGATATTAAATGCTTTCATGGCTTTTTGCTGACTTACACAAACTGGGAAAATTTATAACAGCACCATAGCTACTCAGAAAATTAACAGTCAATGAATATTTACTGGAACTGAAACATTGTCTTCCAGGGAAAAAGAATGCCCTCAGGTTTCTGGCTGGTAATATATCAGAAACCATTGGAGTCCATTGATTCTGGGGTTTGTCATGTGGCTGGGTATTTGTCTTAGAACTGATCCACGCCATGGGTTGAATGTATAATTGATCTGCTTATGGATAGCAGTCCTTTATTTTACACATTTATTACTTGGCATACAAGGAAACCTGAAATGCTCATAAAAATGCCTCCTGAATCCCTTCCTCCTCAAAAGAGATTTGCAAAGACCTGAAGGAAGATGAAAAATATTTCCAGATGTCCATCAAAGGTTGTGATATGAATGAGAAACTGGAGAAGAAGAAATCTGCAACACATTCAGTAGGTTCAGATTTGCCATCTTGACAATGCCATGTATGTATCAGACTACAAACTACTAGATGAGAAGCAAAATTTACAGAAGTATCTATGTCTCATTTTAAGATGAGACTTGGACATTGAAATTCCCAAGTGCCACAAACAGTTACACTAGAAAATAGAACTTAGGCTCCTGATTTACAAAGACATCTCAAAAGATTTTTCAACTGAAGTCCTTTAATGTTGGGTGTTTCTTTTAGGGGGAAGAGAATACAGAGATCCAGACTTGATGCTAAATTAACAATTGGACTTGATGATCTTAAATGTATTTTCCAATCTGAATGATCCTATGATTCTATGATTGTCAATTTGGAAAAGCATAGCCTTTGTACATTAAATATATATTAGATTAGATGTTTGGTCTTTATTTTATACACCACTGATTTAGCTTATGCTATATGTTGAACTGAACTATTAACAGATGTACTAATTAAAGACAATACAAAATGCAGTGGAATTAGTAGCTAAGGCAAAGCAAGGTTACTGCTAGAAAAGATTTGTCTCCACAAGCTGTGATTTCTTCCAAGGTTAGTATGCACTATATTTCACAAACAGGTACAATAACAAGCTGTAAGTGATATGATGTATGCCACCACTAAAATGCATACCTAGGCACAAGTTTGATTCTACATTTAAGAAGTTAATGGCTGTATATCCAGTGACTTAATCAGAAGCTGGACTTGTTCCAAAGACAGAATGCAGAGAATAAATTTGTCTGTAATGTTTGTGTAAATCTATGGTGGGACATGCTGAGGAAGACGTCTCTGCTAGAAGTATACGTTCCTGTTTTCAATAAAATAGGTAATTTAAGATTGCTTTTTTTCGCCAGCACAATTTCCCTTCCTCTCTCTTCCACTTCTTTCCCTTCCTATACCCACAAAGGGTAATTATTCTCTATTTTCCAAACTTGCTTTTACACTTGCAAAATGATCTACTGGACGCTGGAATGGCTGCAAGATAAAAGTCTTTTTTTAAGCTCTGGTAAAATTCTATTATCATGTATGTGTAGAAGTTCATGTGCAATCAATATGAGTCACACACTAAGCATGTTAGAACAGGAATGTCCATTCCATGGTGTACCAGAAAAACTGCTTTGGCCTGTAGCTCAGTCTTAACAATGCTTACCCTGGAGTCACAGGACCCTAAAGAGTGATGATGCCTGAACACAGGCTGCTCCTGTCAGAATGAGCTAACTGCGCTGTCCCTGTGTGTGAGATGTTGTCCTTGCTGGGATGCTCATGCAGCAGACAGCCCTCCCCTGGCACTAGGATAAGCCATGTAATCCACCTCGCTAGAATGACTACCTTCTGTCCTTGTCAGTGTTGGCCCTGCATAATCTTGTTGGATGTGAGATGTGGTATAGTCCAGTTCTCACTTCTGAGTTGCTTCATGGCAGGCATAGATATCAACCCAAGCCTTTTTGCCCTGTATGGTTGGTGTGTTTTAACCCCATCTGGCAAAAAAGTACCACACAGCCCCTCACTCACTCCCTTCTCCAGTGGGATGGAGGAGAAAAAGGAGTGTGAAAGTGAGAAAACTCATGGGTTGAGATAAAGACAGTTTAATTAAATAATAATAATAATGATAATAATATAGCAATAGCACAATAATAACAGTAATGATGATGGTGATGATGAAAATAACCGCCAAAAAAACAAGTGATGTGTCTGAAAACAGTTGCTTACCATCAACCACTAACACTCAGCCAGTCTCTGAGCAGTGGGGAGATGTGAGAAGCAGAAAAGGCCTCAACTCTCCATAAGCATTGTCCAGCAGTAACTAAACCATGCCTCTATTATCAACACTGTTCCAGGACAAATTCAAAACCCAAACCTATCCTAGCTACTATGAAGAAAATTAATTCTATCCCAGCCAAAACCAGCACAATGGTGAGCACAGTTTCTGTCCCGATCTGAGTGTGACTAGCATACTTCTCTTTAGTCACCATCAGCCACCAAAGTGCTTGCAGTACTGAGCCAAAGAATATATCATTTGTATTTTTACTCATATTTGCTACAAAACAACTTTTAGATGTTCAAAAATTAAGTGCTTTTTGAATCAGTAAGGCTTCTGAAACACATCAGTTACTCTAGCGCAAGGAGAGTGCATCCATTCTTCCCTTCTTCTTTATTAAGCAGATCAATTCCAGTTAATGAATGCCATTTTGTCAAAAGGGGTGCAAGATGAATTGAGTATAAAGAAAGTGATATTTTACATGATATAGCATAAGTCATTTGCATTTTGGCTTACAGATCCTATATGAATAATGACAGAATGGAATAAATATCTCAGTTCTTTGCTAGAGGTGATTCATCTCTTTAAAAAGAATGTGTATTGCCATTGTAACACATTAGACTTTTCCAAAGTAAGATTTTTGTGGTTTTGCATGCATGCTAGCTTTGTCTTAATTCCTGATACATCATTTACTTCCCCTCAGACTGAAGTAATAAATTTCATTCAGTTAAGTAAAAAAAGGCAATAATAATGTGTTATTAGTCTTATACAGTGATAATGAAGAAATAGGAATATACAGAGAGGTCTCAGAAGCAGTGTTAATATGCTTGGTCTTGTTCTTCTGAGTGTTTTATTGTATTTGCATTTCAACTGAAGGTAGCCAAGGTGTAAAATCCACTGGAAGGATTCATTAGAAGGATAATCATGCATGTGCAATAGCATTTAGAACCTGCAGTTCTGAGGTTTATCCTTACTTTAGGGGCAGAGTTTAAGTTTATATTTTATGGCTTTGTTTATTCGGCTGTTTTACAATCTATGTGCTGTCACTGCTCAGAATCTGAGCTGGCTTAGCAGTGACTGGTGAGATATCTCACATAGAACACTCAGATTCTCATGACTGCTATCAGGGTGAGCTTTGATCCATGGCAGTCTTAGATCTGTGTAAACAAAATGGATTTAAAGTGCTTTAATTTCAATTAAAAACAATTAAGCCTCTTTTTAGAGGGATACAAGCATAAATTGTAAAAGCTTCAGCACAGCACCAAGGGACATGGTCAAAAGTGAAGTATCTTTGCCAGGTATTCTATTATCACAGGATGAGAAGGTTGTTTAATATGCTAGGGAATGAAAAGGGTTAAAAATCAGAAGATGGCAAGCAGGAGAGGTAGCTGTGTGTGTAATTCTTGAGTAGGAGATAGGCAGAGCTTCTTACAGCACAGAAACTGTCAGAGGAATCAAGTTGGAAACTAATCCATGACACTGATCAGGGTGATGATGTTCATTCTTCTTCATTCAGAGCTGCAAGATTTTCTCACTTTCTTTCACTGAAAATCAGCAAATGGCATGAGAGAAGTGTCTCTCTCATTTCATGTCTCTTCCTAGGAATCTGAGAATTGACTATCAGGAGTCTCACAAAGAGAAACAAGATATAGCAAAGCAAAATGTTTGCAGTGTATATAGAGGAGATGAAGAGGTGCCTCTCCATTTGCTGATAGCAATGCTGCTTCTGAAAGCAACACCTCTTGCTCTTTCCTGTAACCTCTCTTGTCATAACAGCTCCTGTTGAAATGAGTGCTGCTCGTATTTTGACTCTAGGCCCTTGTTCAGTGGGAGAGTAATGAGAAGCACATCCTGACTGCTGCTCTGTCTATGTGGCACTGTTGAATAACCTTATGTCACCCTTTCCTTCTTCAGGAGAAACAGGGTCCCTTGCAGCACTTTTGCCCATCTCCTGCAACTTGGAATCATGTAGCACAGACTCCCAAATAAATGGGTTTTAAACTTTCCTCTTCAATGCCATCATCTTCATCAACATTTTGTTAGATGACTGGGATTCATCCTTAGGACACAAAACACAGCTCTGAGTTTAGCTAAGATGGACAAAAAGGACTTTTTCATTTGCAAACAATCATTTGCCAGGTGAAGATGCTGGTTTGAGAAGCGTTCCATTGTGTCTATTTGGAGCTTAAAGGTGTCAGTCTGGAAGATAAAGTCTGTCTTTTGCTTTGGTTACTTTTATTCTGTGGGTACTGATGACTAATGAAAAAAATTAGTCAGTTTTGGACAGATGGCTGTATAATGCAGCAAAGATTCGAGCCTATTTTTTGTTGTTTAGGAACTCACATGTCTAGGCATGCACACACAATTGTACCAAGGGAAAACCTAATAAATCACATGGAAACTTATTTTTTTTGAGTATGAAAATGTGAGCAATAACTCTATAGTTAAGGCTATACTGAGATTTCCACTTCATAAGATTCAAATTCCTCCATTCCATACTTTCAGAAAATTGACTTAAAATTAATTAGATCTCAAAATACAGCACAATAACTCTCCAGTAGACATTTGAACTATCTGAGTATTTTTCTAGATGAAAAATTCTTATAAGAAAACCCATTCAAAGTAATATAATAACACATGCCCTAAAGTGGCATAACTACTTTTTTCTTCTGATCCCTATGTTAACTTTTAAATCAAAACCTGTGTTTCAAGATACTCTTTTTCTGTGTAACTCAGCACTTCCACACTTCAAAAAAACTCTACATAAACATCATGTGTGTCAGAAATGTCATGCTACTGCTGCTTTTTCTAAACTCATGAGGACCGTACAGGGCTTTTAATCCCTAACTCAATGCGATTTTCCTCTTGTAAGTGCCCTTGGAGGATTCTACAGGAACAGAGGATTGCCTGGTGAGGCTGATACAGAAGACTGTTGAAAGGAGCTGCTTTTCCAGTAACATTTAATTATTCAGCGAAATATGTCTTCAGTGGAATGCCTTTTACATATGTAATCTTACTAAAGTCACCATGATCAGTGATGCACATGCATCCTGGCTGAAAAGCTGATGTTTTCAGCTACTTTAAAGGCATACCAAAAGCTATGGAAGGTCATGAGGAAAAAGGTTAAAAGAGTTCAGTGTGCATAAAAGAACTCCAAACTGAGGAAGCAGAAGTAGGAAATCTGCCCAGAAGGGCAATATTAAAGAGATGAAAAGTACTGCTTGTGAATAGAGGAAAGAAAGTGTCTATTAAACAAAGAAAGGGGAAACTAAGGCTGAAAAGCTAGAATTATTTGCCAAATAGAAAGACTAATTACAGTGTTATCAACTTCTTAAGGGAGGCATTGGAGCTGTTCAAATTTAGGCTTTGGCAAGGCATCAGCGGATGTTCTGCAAAGAACAATGCTTCTCTGGTGAGGTGAACAGGCTGGAGAGAAATGATAAAGCGACAGCATTAGGTTGGTGCACAGCTGGGTGAGAAAGACATAGTAAATGCTGCAAACATAAGTAAGTGGGTTTGTGTGAAAAGGGCAGAAGCAATTTAGAAAGTCTTGTTGACATCCTGTACAGTTAAAGAAACTGGAAACTTCTAAAGCTTTCCTCTATTACCTTTAGAATAGCCTTTTTTGGCTCATTATGACCAACTGATTTAGTAGTTAAATCTTCTTTCTTGATGGCTACAGACTGTGAAGCATTACAAACAACGCTTCTCCACACCCTAAGAAATTAATTCCATACAATTAAAAATGCAGTTCACGAGAAATGCAGGCACTGTGGTTAGTGGGATGTGATAAGAGCTGCTTCACATTTTCCCAAGTAGTCTGAGGACCACTGATGGATTTAAAGATCTAAGGAAATAAGAGTAATACAGTTAATTGAGTCTCTCTTCTTGTGGCTTTGCTTTGAGTACATTGGCACAACCAGTTCTTTTCTTATTTTCTTTGCCTGTGCCTCTTTCTCTACTGGTATTTATCTGCTTCAAGAGTCTACAGTCACTTGAGGCTGCCAGTGTACATTAAAGATGGAAAATTAAAGTTGTTCTGGGTTATTTTACTATCCATTCTTTCTTTATTCTTCCTTAAATTTTTGGTCAGATGAAACTTGTCAAGTTTTAGGCTACACCATATTTATCTCATTTAGTTTCAGTTTTACAGTTTAAAAAATAAGAGTTTTAATTGGTAGGATAACAAAAACTTTATTTCAACTAGTCACTCCTGCCATAATCTGGTGTTTGTATAAAGCAGAATAGGAATTAAATACATATGAAAAATTGAAGTATTTAATACTTGTGTAATTTTACCCTTTCTGTCTGTGGTGATGATCAATACTGATTTACTGCATGGCTACAGTACTTCAGAATCAGTTCCTTGTCATACAGAATGTGAACAGTTTTAAGTTCATTGGAAAGCTAGAGATGAAAGGGTTTGTGCAGACATTGCAGGTAAAATATGAAATGAAATGAATGAACCAGGCTAAGATGGGAGCAACTACTTTATAATTCTTTTGAACACTGACTCACCCCTGTAGGCAAACTTGACCCCAATCTAAAATTCAGGTATTTGCGGGAATGCCATTGAAGTTACAAATGCAGAGGTAATCCTTTCCAGTCTTCAGAGGAAGGTAGGATAACCTACCATCTACAAATGTTTGAGCTATTCATGTGTAAGAGATTTACATGAGAAAAGACAAAACCTTTTATAGTAACAGCGTGTAACTGAGCAATGGAGAATGTGAAATGGTTATTTTATGGGAAAATAAAGCCATCTGGAAATAATCTAGAAAAAACATGATGACAAATACCCTGCACTTCAAAAACCTCACCTCATACTTGTAGTAGAACTGGTAGAGATGTAACTCTTCATTGCTTCCTTTTATTGCTCAATGTGTTCCTTATGTTGGCCTCCCATTTTGTAGGAGTATTCTTCACCCAAGTGGAGCTATTTGAAAAGGAAAGAATAAACAAATAAGCATGGGCAAGTATTCACAATTACCAGCCAAGAGACAGGGTCAGGCTTTCATCTTTGCTGTTACAGTAAGTCTCTCGAGCTTGACATTAGGAAATGTTTTATCCATGTCACACATCATCATGGTCACGCCATAGCACTAGAGCTGTCTACAACCTGTTGCACTTCAGCAACACATGTTTCTTAGGGCTGCACCCCACTCCAGTCTGTTCATCTCACACACAAACATTAAGTGCTCCAAAGTGCTCTGTGTAAAATCACAGACACCATAGCTCATGTTCTTCTTTGCAATGACCAAGTCTTGCTTTGTGCTACTAATGCTGTGTTACTGATACAGGTGACAGATCAGAGCATGAAATGGTGCTTCATGGAATAACACACTCTAGGATTGTCCACAACAGGATAGAGGTTAGGACCATAGATACATGACATAGACACACTGTGGAAATGCAAGCGTGGCCCCAAAGGGATGCTGCCTTTTAATCCTTTTTAATTCCTCACCAGATATTGGCTGGCCATAAATTGGGAAGTTTGATTCCCAAATGCTAGTGCAAGATACACTAACCAGGAGGTCTCTCCTACCCTAGAAGAAAGTTCCCAGCTCAGGGAATATTTAGCTTATTTAAGAGTAAAATCTAAATTAAATCTACTGTACAAACACTTGAAGGATGAGAGAATTGGAGCTGGAACCCCATCAGGAATCATCTAAAAGTACCCTCAGTCTCTTTGATAAGAGAATGAAGATGTTAAAGTGGATTTCCAGTTGTTTTGAAATCAGCTCAGCTGATCTGATTTGCTTCCACAGAAGTAAGCTGCTACTTTTTGCCAGCCTAATGCCTCATGACCTCCATCTCCTTCAGCTCTTTGAAGCTAGATGCTGTGCCCAGTTAGGTGCAGTCAGAGAGTTTGCTTCTGATCTCAGCAAACCTCTGCTATTAGTATTACTTTTATCTCTAAAACCCTGCTGGTTAATCATCTAAAAACCTCATGCATTTTACAGCAACAGACCATTGGAAAAAATTAAAAACCCACCAGTTTTGCACTTACCAGGCTTTCCAGTGAAGCCAGCCTAATTTCTGCTTATATCAAATATATGCGCACACACACGCAGATATATACACACAAACCTACATATTTTAAATCTCATTGAAAAGAAGTATTGATGCTAGTCTCCCTGTAGCCAATGGGGGTTCATTAAATCAGCTCTGGAGAATACAGTGGGATTAGGGCATTAGGGATTTTGCAGACATTCCTCTACTGCCCAGAGCCAGTGAAGTACTATGAAGTGCAGTGCACTCATGGGTCACTTGAACATAGTGACTTGAGAATATTAGGATATGATTCTTCCCTGCTCTGTAGCTTAGACAGTTATTCCTAACTGGAGAAAATCAATGTGAATGCCATCATTCTAAATTGACAGCCTTTTATGCTTTGCTTGAATTTGCAGAAATGGAAATGACTGCACAGGAATTGTGTCAGCAGATAATATAGCCAGAGAATACCAGTTTAAATATGTAGAACATGGTGGCAGATTAAAAGACACAAATTGCACCAAATAAACATAGAAATAAAACTCGAACTTGTGAAGAGGTAGAAGGACTTGAAGGTCTACTGCTTGATTCTACAGCATATATGTTTAAAGCAAGTGAGCTGCCACAGAGTTATCATCAATTTCAATGCACGCATAAATCAACTTTAGAAAGAGATAAAATAGAAATTGCAAGTCCAAATAGTTAACATTTACTTAAGATATATGCAGCTGAAGGAAGAGTCACAGTCAAGAGAATTAGACAACCTTTATGCAAGACAGCACTTTTGCTCTACCTCTATTAACCTACTAACTAATCTTGTATTTATGAGTCATCCAGAATAATAATCAATGAGTGAATAGCTGCAAAATATCACAGAAGAAAGACCAGATTTCTCTGCATCTTGCCTTCTTTTTGCAGCAGTGTTTGTCCAAGACCTGCAAAACACTGGGCCAGGTTTATTCCTAAAGTGCAACTAGGCAGTAGATTTGGCTCCAGATGACACAGAACAAGAAAAGAAACATAATCCTGACACAAATCTTCTCCTTTTTCATTCTTTGGGTGTTTCCAAACTTATTATAACCTTTAAGTGATCTACAAGATGCTGGGAATGAGGAAAGTATTTAAGAATGGCAAAATACATGTGTAAATATATAATGTGCATGCACATTCACAGAGCTTTCTTCATCTATTTATTTAATCAGAAAGATGCCCAGTTGAGTGCAGTCAGTCCCATTTAATGTCTTCCTGCTAGAAATTAAAGCATTTGGCTATTGGCCAATTCTATTCAGTACTTTTTGTCAGGCTCCAGAATATTACATCCCGTTTCATCATCTCTTCTCTTCTTAAGGAACCCCAGGATCTCCCCATGGTAATGGGTTTGGAAATGCAGACAGTCAACACCAGATCAAATACTCACAAACAAGCAGATTTCCTCCTAAAGTTGAGGAGATTATTTTAAACCATTTAATTAAAATACAAAAAGGGGGCAGACAACACACAAGGCCAGTTTGGTTGCTGTCCAAATTAATCTATCCACATACTGGTTTTCATTTGGCTTGTTTTCATTTAGGCTGTGCCCTTCTAGGCCCAGTTCTCCATGTTGCTGTAGCATACAGAGAAGAGCAGGGAGGCACAATGGGGGTCATACAGAAAAGAAACATTTTCTGTTAGGCTTTTCTTCTGAAACTGAACCTAAGTGTTTTCCCATATACACTATGGGTGCTAAACTTCATCTACCAAAAAGTGGAATTCAGGACTACAGCATGAATGTTATTCACTTCCCATGTGTCCACTTTCTAGATTTGAAAAGTATGAGCTGCACTGTCAGATTATGTTCCTTTTTATATTTAAACAGTTATTTGAGGTTAAATGTGAAGAAAACAGAAGAAAACTGCAGTTTGAAAGTCTCAGCTGATTGCTTGCTCAAAGGGGAAATGGCAATTGTGGACATTCAGACTCTTAGATCTTCTTGTTCCCACTCTCCAGACAGGTTTTGCCCACGTACATTACCATGCCCTTTGGCTCAAATTCAAGGCTATAGAAAACTGGCACAAACCTATTTAAATCAACAGGCATCCTGCAGGCAACACTAATCACCTACCACTTAAAAGGAAATTTCACATGAGGGACAGAGGAGCTGTGGAAGGAATGAATGATTTGTTTTGACTCCAGTGCCTATACTGCAAATTTACAAGAGACAGCTAAGGGTCAAGTGTGAACGTTCAGCTCCTGCAGTGCTCATAGCTGTGCACAATTCACAGCTCTGTGCACATTAGAATCCACTCGGACAAGTATTTATATACCCATATGCTGAAATATGGTTGTTTGTTCTTTATATTACATGCTAAGTGAAATAAATGAGCCACACAGGAGTCACATATGAGCATTTACCTGGTTCTGTTACCAAACAAGGACAACCTGTGGGCGTGTTGCAAATGACAGAAGTTAAATGCGTGTTTCTTTCTCAGGCATCATTCTCCACAGTAAAAAGCTAACATGGCACCATGCTCAAATCCTGGCCTTGGGGTTCAGCAGCAGACGCAGAGTGAATGCAGAGCACCAGGTCAAATGCAGTAGATCAGTGGCAAGTCCTGGAATACAGTTTTACAATGGAAGGATTCTTAGTGCATGCTTGCTGAGTCAGCGCATCTGCATTCCTCTCTGTGGCTCTTCTGCGTGCAGCATGGGCATAGAAGGGTGAAGTGTTGGAGACTGTCTCACCAATGTGTTAACAATGTAAACCCATGTGCTACCATGTATACCCAACATTTTCAGAACAAACTCATCAGATACTTCACAGGGCAGCACTATGTAAATTTGTCCATGCATTCCTTAACGACCACTTTAAATAAACGTAGAGGGACCCATTGTAGAAAATATCCTTCCTTTCAGCTTTCTAGTCAGCATCACACCAAAACCAAGTGATGTTTCCTCTGCAGCTCTGGTGTAGGATTCACAACTCATCAGAGTCGTCACAGATCCCTTGGTAGCTGGTAGCACACAAGGCACTACTGACTGAAAGACTGAGCAGTCGCCAGACTACAGAAAGAAGTACCTAGGACCATTGATATCTTTCACCTTCTGCTGGAAGTTCTTCAAAAATGCCTAAGTAAACCTGTGTGGGGTCTGAAATGGTATGCTCCACAAAAATAAGATGAAGCTTTGTTTTCCTTTTGTTTTCCTTTTTTTTTTTTTGTTTGACTTGTTCTTTAAGTCAGTGATTAAACAGGCAAGATAAAAGCAAAGAATGAGAGACAACTGATGCTGTTTGGCCAGTTGGTCCATGGGACCCATTTGATAAATCAGAACATGTTCCCTTTAAAGCAAAGTGACACAGAGGTGTTGGAGCCTGGATTTCGAGTAATTCCTTTCTCCAGGATCAAAACAGGCATTCACAAAGTCCTGGTCAATGTGTGGTGTAGAGGAATTAACTCTCTGCTCCCTTTATTTCCCTCCTGTGCCACCTTCCAATCCTTATATCTGATTTCCAGCAAACATCCTGGAGAGAGGTCACCTTTAAAGAGAGACAAAAAAAGAGATAAGAGGGAGAAAAGATGTTTGTACTGTGACTGAACCTCTTGACTTTCCAAAAGCTTTGCCTTGAAATACATTTCTTTCTACTGGCACCTTTGTCATAGCCAGTCTACAATTGTTCTTTAACACAATTTCCTCATTCTTACCCAAAGGATGCATTGTTCCTCATCATTTTGGACTCTCATTTCTGTGCTTTTCCATAAATCCTAGCCTCTTTGTGTTATTCATTTTTTTTCAGGACACATGGAACTCCTTATAGTCAATGTGCAGCAAGGTCTCAGACTTTAGTATTGATCTCAGTCAATAGATAGCTGTAAATTGAATGTAATGTCTTTCTTAGCTGAGCCATCTATCCCTTAGACTATGAGAATCATAATAGCTGTTAGGGCAATATATAGACTTCTGTCCTGGACAATTGGAAATCTGAAATAAGTAGATTTCATAATGTTTGCTAGAGACTTTGTAATGGAATCCATCAACAGCAATCTCACATTACTACAACAGGCAAGCAAAGAGAAATTTAAGATGAGATAGTTAGCTCATTCCCCTAACTCCTTCACACCAGTTGCATTTGGGCTCCCAAGGTTCACTATCTACCAATAGTGTTTGAAAACCCTGTGAGTATCCTCACACTCCAGGAGCCTAAATCACCAGTTTTGCTTTTGTGTTTCAAAACTTGAGCCTCAGCAGTAAAATTAACTTTTGCATAGGAAAGCTAAACCTATTGCTCTCAGCTTACTATCTTTATTACTCCAGATTTCTAAAGCTACACTATGATGAGAAGTGGAGTGTCCTCAGACCCTAAAAGGAGTAAAAACTGAAGCAATTGTTCTTTGAAGCTCTGCTACAACATCTGCTGAGGCAGGTGCTGGAATAGCCTTGATGCAAAATGCTGCTTGACTCCTCACTGCTAAAATCAAACAGATTTTTTTCCTGCTATTCACAAACAGCTCATATCCT
>JANRGW010031858.1:45830-65947 GCA_024733675.1 Psilopsiagon aymara | reverse complement strand
CCCTATAGGCCCCCTTCAGATATTGGAAGGCTGCTATGAGGTCTCCACACAGCCTTCTCTTCTCCAGCCTGAACAGCTTCAACTTTCTCACCCTGTCTTCATACGGGAGGTGCTCCAGTCCCCTGACCATATTACATCTCCTCTTAAAGTGTTTACCAGATGGTGCCTTATGCTGAAATGCTTGCTTTTTTGCCTTCTATTGATTTAATGAAATATACTCCAACAGCCAGTACCCTGGTAACAAGAAGAACATTAGAGTTGGCTAAAAATTTAGTAAAAGGTAAAAATCTATTTGGAATATGTCTCACAGAAATTCAACTCTTTACTAGCAAATGACAGCATCCACTGCAACAGCATTTGTGCTGGTTTGTTGTTTTTTTTTTTTTTTTCTTTTTCTGGGGGGATGGGGTGTAATTTTTTTAGTTAAATATCTTAAAATCACTTTTCTCTTTTGCTATTAATAGGGAGAAACACCACTTAAAAAAAAAAAAATCTTTCCACCGATTTACAGGTCATGTATAAACCTGAACTTTTTGGAATGTACAACTGTAGTTGTAATTTTACTCTATTGCTAATCATTTTAGGATGGCCATCAGTCCTGCCAAAATATATTCCCTGAAAGGCATTTTCATTATTTCCTACTTATTGTTGTCGGCTTCTAAAATGTCCTTCCCTTGAGAAGTATTCCTTCATGCTTATTTAGACAATTTAAATACATATCATTTCATAGAACATTTATGATGCTTATGGTCATGTGCAAACATATTTTAACACAATCTTGGGTAGGTCTATAACCTAGAAACCATTAGTCAAAAGTAGTTTGCAGACAATATAAACAAAACCTGTGAACCCATATTCACATATTCAATTAGCCTTAATACTTCAGTACTTATTCCTCCCTTTCACAATGGTTTTATCCTAACACATAGTTTCCTTTTCATGCTTTCATCCCATTTACAGTATAAATGTCACCATTATAACTAATAATGAGGGAGACACAATAGGAAAAGAAAAGACTTAATTGTGCTGGAACACATATCTAAGTAAATCAGCCCAGGTAATTAGTAACCACAGCGCGTATTTCCAAGTGTTAGCCGGATGCAGCTTTACTTTAGACAAAAATGGAAAGCAGGAGGTGGATGATAGCTGGGAAGCAGGCAGGCCTTGCATGAAGATCATTCTAATGAGAACTCCAGTCATGCATTAGAACAACATGAAAAGAAACACAAAGTCACTTCAAATCATCCCAGAGAATCAAAGTCTGAAGCCACTGTTGAGCATGGACACTTTATCATTGCCACTACAACTTAAAGAAAGCAGCAAATGTAAAATCAACTTATTCCTGAATGGAATTCCGGAGGAAATTGGCTTATACTATCTGTGACCTAATTCTCTTGACAGTGGTAAATACTCATGGTTGATTCATTTAGTCAAAGAACAATTTTTTAGACCTGCAATTTCCTGAACCACTTAATCTCTCCTTTGTGGAAGGGCTTGGTAGAGCTCTTCCAAAACTCTCCACAAGTACTATACTTAGAAGAATAATATGGTCCTAAACACTGGAAAAAAGTCAAATAGGAAAGCATGTTCAGCATTTTGTAATTTTTATGTGTATATAAATTTAACTGAAACTAAGGATGAGCTAATACTAAAGCCACTTGTAAACAAAGGAAGGTATACTCCATGATTTGTACACTGTGTACTCACACACTCTAGATCATTTTCTCTTATTCCAGAACAATTTTTCCTTTTTAGAAGACAGAAGGTATTTTACAGTGGGAGTGACCTGACCTGGCCAAGAGCTAGCAATTGCTGAGGGTAAGACTGGTACACTGAATGCTCTATTTCAGCTGCAACTTTCCACCTATCTTCTACCAGAAAATTCTTCAGAACTATGAAAAGGGAAAGATAATTACAGTGGGTTTTTTGAGGTCTGTGTCAAACTGGTTATTGACAGCTATGCAAATCAGTTTTGAGCATTCCTATTCTTGCAAATGCTTTTTTTGTTTTTTGATATAACAAAGGAGAGATTAAGTGGTTTAGGAAATTGCAGGTCTAAAAAATTGTTCTTTGACTAAATGATTCAACCATGAGTATTTACCACTGTCAGACAATTAGGTCACAGGTAGTATAAGCCAATTTTCTGTGGAGTTCCATTCAGAAATAAGTTAATTTTGCATTTGCTGCTTTCTTTAAATTGCAGTGGCAATGATAAAGTGTCCATGAAAATGATCTACAGTGTGGATCCATTGGAATGGCCTGGATCCTTCCCTGTCTGACATGGGACAGCTGCTCACCTCCTTCTATAGAGGCAGCCACCCTGCTAAGAAAACCTTGCCCTAATACAACTGAAGACTAACCCAAGTATTTTGTTTTATATATTACCTACTTCATATTCCATTTTATATATCAAGTATTTATCTAATATGAACAATGACACTATTTACCTGAATGACTGGAATTTCTATTATCATGTTAAAAGATTTTTCTGTTTTTTGATAACTGATTTCCTGGTAGGAGATAGGTGGAAAGTTGCAGCTGAAAAGCATTCAGCAACAGTGTACCAGTCTTATTCTCAGCAATTGCTGGTTCTTGCCCAGGTGAGGTCACTCCCACTGTATAATACCTTTTGTCTTCTAAAAAGGAAAAATTGTTTTGGAACAAAAGAAAATGATCTAGAGAAAATGAATCATTGTGTCCACTGAAAAATAATGATAAAAATACCCCACAACGTTGCTCACTAACAACAATGAAATAAGTTGATGTGAAATTATTCCTTCAAATAGCAATGACACTCCTTTTGTAAAAGGCACGTAAAATTTTGCTTACTCTCGAAAACAACTCTTATGTCCAAAAACACCTGAAACAATACTTTCAGCCTCAAGACCAAAAAATGCATTTACAAGAGCAGGAATGCTCAAAACTACTTCGCATAGCTGTCAATAAGCAGTTTGATACAGACCTCAAAAAATCCCCTGCAATTATCTTTTCCTTCTTTTTATAGTTCTGAAGAATACGTGAGCTTGACTGAAGGGCAGGTAAGTTCCACCAAAGCTCCATAAACTGACTCTATGGATTAGGTAGTTTTGCCATCATGGTACAAGTTGGCTCATGTACCTTTTGTGCAGCAGCATTTATGTTTCAGGTACAGACACCAATATTAATTTTATGACCTACAAAGCATGATGTGTTTTAAAGGTAGCTGTTTCCTACCCAGTATTAGCTGACGTTATCCGAAGTGGGTCAGAGTCCCCAGAGAAGGCTTTTTTCTGCCATAAAATGTGCCTAAAGTTGTTGGTTCACAGGAAAGCATATGACACAAGAGGTACATTTTACTTGAGAGAGCTTATTTAATTCTAGGACAGAGAAGTGAAAAGATACTTGGAATTTAAGACCAAAAAAAAAGCATGCATTTATAAAAACCAAACAAACAAGTGAACAGAGTGGTACGAGAACCTGGAGTTCAAAACAATGAAGAAATATAACCATCACATACAAAATACTAAATGCACAAAGAAATATGACCACTTTGGGAAAAAAAAAGTGGATTTTCCTATCACGCAGCTAATGTTAAGTAAAACCATATGTGAAAACCCTTCGTAATACAAGCTGCGGTTACTTAGCTAGAAAAGGAACTGCCTGCCATCAGCAGCTGAACAATGAAAAGTTCTGCATGAGAGAGACTGTCATTGGGCAAAGACAGAGCTGCCATTTGAGTGCACAGTTCAGTGTGGTTTACTTGAGCGCCTTTGCAGTGTATAAACTAGAAGAGAAATAGCAGAGCACCTTCTGAAAAATGGAACCAGAGGAAAGTGGTGCCTCTAAGAGGATAGGCTTAAACCCAGATCACCCAAGGGAAAGACCTGGTTTTAGCTTGTCCATTCACATATGCAACAAGCTGTGTAGAGATGCAACAACATACTTTTCCCCTGCAAAAAAAAGTCTGCTTCCTTTCATTTCTCCCCATTCATTTTCTTACTTAACTACATGACTTCTGCTGCTCATTTTCCTCCAAAACACTCTGAAAACTGTTTGTGCAGCCAAAAGAGAAAACTGCAGTGGAACTGGCAGGAAATCCTGGCTCTCTGGCTGCTTCTCTTTTGGTGTGAACATTCTCAAAGCCTTCTGAGAGTTTCAGCCCTGGGACATTTGGTGGTTATCACCTGTGACCCCAAAGTTACCTCAACAGGTAGCAGTGCTTCTACTCCATCTTTACCATCTTAGATCCAGTGCACTGCCCATTTTTTTATGAAAATCAGAGTCAGTACAAGTACAGTACTGTACAGATTAATATTTACTGCAGTTTTTACAAATGAACCCTTGTCTAGCAATTCTATATTGCTGAAAGACTAACATAAAATGGGATATGTTATCTACCTCATCTGAGGATCTACTTCCCCATCCCTGATGACTCCTCTTGGGTTTGTTTAAAAAATGAACCATAACAACCTGTGGGGCCAATGAACTGTTTACGGCCTGGTTTCTGTCAAGCAAGTGATGGCCATCAGCAACAAAGACAAAGATAAGCTGCTCACAACTTATTGGAGGTAAAAATCCCTCAGATCCTAAAATTGATTCATATACCATTTTGAAGTCTCCAACTGCCAATCTTGCCAAAGAAAAAATTTGGAAAGTGGATCAAAAATTCTTCCTCCAAGTTCTCCACTTTGCTATGACCATTAATAATGCAAAAAAGATGTATTAATTTCTTTTGTTAAAATAGTCTTTCCCAGGACAGTAGGAAAAACAGGCCAGACATAGGGACTGAGAAGTAGGACATGAGGTTTATACAGGCATCTAATAGTAATTTCAAAAACTAAAATAGTTCTCAGCCTTAGGACATTTTGAGACAAATATTATTGTATTTAATTCTACACAGCAACTTAATTAAATCATAGAATGGTTTGGGTTTGAAAGAACCTTAAAGATTATCTGGTTCCAACACCTCTGCCATGGGCAGGGACACCTTCCACTAGATCAGCTTGCTGTAAGCCCTGTCCAGTCTGGTCTTGAACACTGCCAGATAAGGGGCAGCCACAGCTTCTCTGGTTAACCTGTTCCAATGTCTCACCACCCTTACAGTGAAGATTTTTTTCCTAATATCTAATCCAAATCTACCTTCTTTAAGCTTGAAGCTACTACCCCTCATACTGTCAGTACATGCCCTTATGAAAAGTCCGTTTCCAGATTTCTTGTAGGCTTTCTTTAAGGTATTGGAAGGCCACAGTAAGGTTTCCCAGGAGCCTTGTCTTCTCCAGACTGAACCAACCCAGTTCTCTCAGCCTGCAGAGGTGGTCCACCCCTTGTCATCGCTGTGGTCCTTTTCTAGACTCACTCCAACAGGTGCATGTCTCTTTCTGTGGGGAGCCCCAGAGCTGAATGCAGTACTGCAGGTGGGTTCTCATGAGAGCAGGGGAGAGGACAGAATCACCTCTCTCAACCTCACTAGCCTTAAAGACCATTTCTGCAATTTCTGTATAATCCTATTTGCAAATAGAAAGTTTCAAATAGGTAAAACAGAGTATAGTTTGTTGCTACTTGCAGCTAGGAAGCCCAGATTTAGGAAATGAAATAAGAGATAGTTAAATTTATCTGCATCCTCTGTAAAGATTACTGGAGTATAGCAACTGCTTTGCCAAACGCAGGAAGGGAACTGCCCCTTAGGGGCACCCCATGCTCTGAGTTCTGTCTCGTATGCTCCCTTGCTCAAATCACTCAAATACCTATTAAGCCCATATCAGTGGGCCCAGCCCACATACATCCTGTCTAAGGTCTCTTTTATTTGCAAGCCACATGCTAATATGTCCCTTCAAAAAGAAACCCCCAAACCAAAAATTAAACTATTAACATCCTTCGCCAAGTGAACAGATATTCCTAAATGCACTTTTTCTGTAGAAAGACACTAGAGAACACAGCTATCATTTGGGAAAGCTACGGCTTTGTCTGCCCACAGCACAAACAGACAAGGTTTGCCCAGTAGGAAAGACAGAAAATTTTTGGAGGGTTGCTACTTAGGCAAGCCTAACCATCAGCTGAGATCAATGTACGATACAGAACATAAGCATAACTCAAGAAGATATGCATTTGTGTTTTCAAAGTGTCAGAGAATTCTGAATCGTTTCACCACTGGAAAACACTACCTTTTAAGCAACTGGTTCTCATGCAGTCGTTCACTTCTGAGAGATTTTTGTAAGCAAAGCTTTATTAAAAATTAGCACCCATTAAGATCTTGACAACCTTTTATTCCTTAGCCATTCAAGAAAACTAATTTCAATCTCAGCCACAAACTAAGTTATTTAATTTACCTTAGTACAATTCTAACCAACAACATAGAAGTTAATTAAGAATAATCAGACCAGCTCCCTAAACAGTAAAAAAGTATTTGAGCTTCATCAAAGGGTCAGATTTTATGTCTGCAAAGTTGCCACCTTTTTTTCCTATTTCAATGTAGATTTTCAAAATAATTTTCATCAATTTATGATTATCTCTGTCACCTCAATTGGGAAAGCTCAGACCTGCAAGTTCCTCTTTGTTTAAAAGCCCACTAGGATGCTATTCTTTTGTAATTATTTAAATTTGTGCTGCTGAGAACAGCTTCTTGTTCTGTATCTCATTTTTTCTGACGTACCACTTATTTTTATCTTACATTCTCATTTTTTTTTTTCTTTAGTAGTAACAATAAAAACGAGTAATCAAAGCATCATCAATCGACACCTCTGCAATTAAAATACACAAGGACTGAAAAGACACTTTTACATTCAATGGGAAAAATGGCAAGATGTCTTATGGAGGAAATAAAACATCAGGAATAGGGTTGTTCACTTACTTATTTGGTGAAGCTGACAAATATTGTATAGGCATATAAAGCATAGCCCACAAAACTGCACCCTATATTTTTCAACTTGATAAAATATGTTTTCCCTGTCCTTTTCCTGGTATTTCTCCACAATCTATTTCATGATGAAGCAAGTTTAAGAATATGTTGTGCTATTAAGCCCCTAAAATATAATGGAATGCTGAATTCTAGAAACAGATAATGTCATTTATTTTCATGCCTTGTCCTAGATAGCCATATTAATATTTCTTTGATGCTTCACTGAAGTAAGCTTTAAGTAATGTCATTTATCCCCAGATGGCCAATTTATTATTATGTCTGTGGAAGAATGCTATCACCATAATAATTGCACAAAGATTACAGTGTAATGAAACAAAAGGATAACAGCAACTATAGATCCCTCAGACAATCCATGAAAATTAAATATTTAATGGGCTTTCAAGATCAGTCTAAAAAAGAACCAATCATTCATGCTATTTTATATGTTTTTTCAGCTTTCTGAGGACAATGAATTAGAGACAGATTATACATATTTTTTGGCTTTACTTTTGCTTGACTAGATTGAGTGCACCAGGCCATTTCTTCTTTTGTCTTGAAAAGCAGGATATCTGAAAGCTAAATGCCAGAAGGCATAATACTATTTCTTAATTATATAACCTTACAAGGACTTCTTGTGTGTCTGTGCATGAGAAGAAAAAAAGCCAACCAGAATTCACACACTCTTGGCTGTACTTTGGAGTTATCTTATGTAGATATTTAAAGGGCGGAAGATTAGTTTTTCACCATTATTTTTCCTGCTGCTTTGTTAATGCTGAAGGCAGTATCTGGAAGAACTGAGAACATGTGATGTACGTCACTGAGTAAATGCCAATAAGTTTTCCATCTTGCAGTAGTCTCCCCACTACTCACTGCTGTTGTGAAGAGTGTGTGATCTGGTGGAATGTAACCCATTCTGATGAATATCCTACTCAGTTAAGTAAAGAGATTTAAGGGATTATGCATCATGAAACTCTTCCAGTAGAGATTTTTCTTCTGACATGCCACAAGACATTCCTTGTCAGGAAGTTGTTAGGTATCATCAGGAAGAGTACAGGAGCAAGACAAGCACTTTTAAGTAAGGACACTGTGATGGACTGCAAACAAATCACGGATATAAATTGTAACTGAAGTATCTGTTTGTATACTTCTAATGAGTCTTAATTTCAAATGCTCTTGAGTTCATTTAAAAAAAAACTACCAAAAGGTTATTTAAAGTCTAATGATTTGTATCAGCTCCCGTCTGATCAGGCACATACTTCCCTAGAGGAAATTCTTGGACAGAGGAACGAAACACAGTATCTTCTCAGTGAGATATTGCCATGTGACAGCTTCTGAGTGCCTCTCAGCTCTGGCCAAACAAAAAACCAGTACGGTTCCTAGACAGGCCGGAACCAGAGAACAGAGACTGGTGGGAGGATTATCTTGCTTGGTCCAAATATCTTAACAGCTGTGTCATTGCAGTAACCCTGGCACTACTAAATCCTAGGATGAGGTGGTTGGGGGAAAACAAAATTTTGAGTTCTGTTTCTCATACAAGTGTCTCTTCTCCTGGTTGGGTAAGATATCCTCTTGACTAAGCAGCTCTTGTCATCAATAAAACGTTTGGATGGAATTAGGAAAATTGTCTTTTAATGTTTGGAAACATAAAGAATGGTTCATCTTTGAATCAAAACTATTCTAATATTAATAGATGTAAGGGTTTGGTTTTCTTTTTTTAACTTTTGCTGCTGCATCTCTCTTCTCTATTGTCACAGAGCCTAGCAAAAATAACTATCACAAGCTTTTCTGCTTGCCCCGCCTTTCCTGCTTGTCCGTCTAAATTTTAAAGTTAGTTCTTACCTGGACAAACCAGATGAAATGTGAATCACCTAAATCACGAGTTTCATGAAAAACTGAAGACTTTCAAGTTATGATGAAATCATCATTGCCCGAAATTTCAAAATTTCAGTGAGGAAAAGAATAATAGAGTTTAGAATAATGCTGAATGCCATCAAACTGGATTGTTGTCCATTTTATGGAAGTTTGCAACAAAAAACCCCCAATGTTGCAGAAGATGGCAAAATTTAAATAAGTCTGCTTAAAGTTTATGTGTAATAGAAGGAAACTGCTAAATAACTGATTCTTACTGCAGTAAATCAGTATAATTTCAGGTATAACTTTGGAATTATTAGGTATTAGATTAATTCCACACCTGTTATATTATGCTATCATATCACTTCTATTAATATTTCTTAAACTACTAAAGCTAATCGTATGCATATAATATTCACATACTGCTATTCATATAAAGAGACATCATAGTATGTCAAGGAAGACAGCAGAGGCTAGCATGCATCATTAGAGAAGTTTCAGAGTAGCTATTAAATTACATTTTACATATATACATAAAAATTAATGCTAGTAGGATTTTTTTTTCAGAAGGGAATTTAGCTCTGTATTCCTCTACTGCCAAAATCCTGCCATAACTAAGTGATCTCCACTTCCTTGCTTCCTCACTGCAGTTGCTCATGCTAGACACAGAGCTCAGTGAATGGGTTTTGGATGGGTTTGCCTCAGCATTGAACATACAGTTCAAAACAAGAAGAGAGAAGCTGGTAGATGCTCATGTGTAACTTGTCTTCAGGGGATCAAGGTCAGGATGATCAAGTCTGCATCCCTCCCAAGAGGACCCCTCTAATGCAGCCATCATAAGGGCAAAGCAGACAGTTCTGTCCCTTTCCATGACTTCATTCCGATGACCAGAACTGGATATACCATTTATCAGACTTCACTGAACAATTTAATTTCCTTCTTCATGAGCTACTGGGGAGTAATGCTTTTAACGTGGAAACTCTACCCTGGATCAAAAATAAACAAACCCCAGCCCTCAACAAACATTTTCAACCAAGATCAATTTGCTGGTCTAACTCTTACCACACTAGACAAAAGTTGCGGGGGCAGCTGATAAGCTGAAGAGGAACAGACAGCAGTGAAATCAATACTCAACCAGATTGCAGCAGACACATCATATCCTGAAGCTGAAGCCATCAATTCTGGGCTCATCCTTCCTTTGCCTCCTTTCTCCACTTATTACCTCACTATCACTTTGGGCAGTGCTCTTCAGCTGTGGAATGAATCTATGAAAACATCTGGCTTAGAGAAACACAAGTGGAACAAAACAGAGAACAGGCAAAGAACAGGGAAAAACTAGAATATATTAGTCTCAGTGTTTAGAGTTTTGGAAGCAAGTCACACTAGCTCTGATATCATTAGTAATTCCCTTGTGTCTCCTTTTTTTCCCCCCACATTAGTTTACATTAAAGCAAATAACATTACATGAAAGCAGTGTATTCATCTGTACTTCAAAGCACTGAAACAAAACTTCTGCAAATGGGTGGGAAAATGGAGTGATTTCCCTTCAATAAAGGCAAATGTTGCCTGGATAAAGTTTTCTTTTATTATGTTTAAGTTTTTACAGAATTTCAATACTAAACACCTCATGAGAAATATGGATACTCATACATAACTTAGAAGTATATGTTAGGGGTGGAAAGTGTAAAAATATCTTCCTCAGTGTCAGTTAATACAGGATGAGATTCACTCAGATCTGGAAAGATGAAATTTTCTCTCTAAGAAAATACCTTAGTAAAGGTCCCTTAAAGGTTCAGGAAAATCTGTAGAACCAGCACAGGTAATAGCACTCTTTCTTCTGATTGATTCTTTTAATCAGAGAAAAAGCTTTCCTGTACCTTCCCGTTAGAACAGTTCCAAGTCCAAGGTTTTAATAATCTGACCAAAAAAGCATGAATGGAAAACGAAATATTTAATACTAGTTTGAACCAGCTGATAAATTTCTGCCCTGGGAAGTGACCAGCCTCAACTTTGAACACAAAGATTGCAGGAAAAGTAACAGCACTATGGTTGTGACCCTAAAGTAGTGTTTCTGTGTGTGAACAAGGGCTCTAAGGGGAAGACTGAAATGCTTTCTCTTATGGTCATAATAAGAAAAAAAAGGAAAAATTTTTGGTTCTAAGTCATGTTTTTAAAATGTGGTTGCCCCTTTAAGAAGAGCCTTGGCAGGGGTGAGCCTGTGTTAAAGTTGAGCATGCAGAGGTTTAGGAACACAAGGGAATCAATTCTTCCCTCTAAATACCTCAGACCTGTAATAACCCATCTGTACCATACAATCAGAGTGTGGAAATAGGCCATGGCTGGGCAGTTGGTGGCATGTAGCTGTGCTGTTCAGAGTTCACTTGTCAAAGGCACAAAAAGCCAAAAGGAGGAAGCCGATTTTCCTGCAATCACCACAAACCCATTTAGCAAATACAGTGCAGCCAAGTCTCATGGGTTTTTTTGTTAATACATTTTTAACAGGTTGAAGTGTGGAGTCACCAATGGGATGTACATGCTGTGATGAGATGCCAGGACTCTTCGTCATAAATTATCATTAGCCCTGCTAGGCAGGTGCAATAATGAGTAAAATCCACCTCAGTGCCTTGAAGCACAAGGCAGCATGTACTAACACAAGCATGAAACAGCATTTGTGTTTCTAAGCTTCAGTAAAATATGTATGAAAACACATGTGGCTCATGTCTTTCAGACATTTGCAAATGACTGGAAAGGTCACCTTTCATAAATTCAGTATACAATCCTACAAGATCTGAAAGAAATTAAATGACTCAGATTGCAAGTATTTAATACGAGTCTTCCAACAATTACCTGGTGAGTTTAAATATGACTATAGGAGGAAAAGTCATAAGAAGCAAACAGAAAATGACTTTAGATTAAACTAGACTAAGAAAGTAATTTTAAATGGGCTGAGGACTTCAGTTACAATATTGTTCTACTTTGTGGAAGACATCATACAATCCACACTTCACTTGGATGATAAATGTTGGTCATTTAATCATATGGTAAGTTACAAGCAGCAGTAGGATATCTGTGGTAAATACCATGTAATTACAGGGCATATAAACAGTGATCCCTGCATCCTAAACCAAAGTGCAGGTTACAACATAATTATGTTTAGACTTACTAAAAGTAATCATCACATGCGGGTAGACGGTATTTGCCAAGAAAAAGTCATTTAGGTTCTGCCCAAAGAAAACACATTCCTTTCAACATTAGAGGCTGGTGAAGCGTAACTGTAGCCCCATGACTCATCACCCATCCAAAAGACAAAAGTTATGGCAGGAAAGCTAGAAGACTACTCTTAATGTCTGAAGTCTTAGACAGACATTAACTGTAATGAGGATAAGGCTGTTTCATCATGCTGTGGTGGAAAATGTCTGTATGTTGCACAGAACACAATACACTGCTCATCCCATCAGATGACAGCTATAGAAGGGTGGTGACAGTTCTTTCCATAAGCATTTTACCCACTTCCTTTTGAACAAATAATACACTGGAGAGTAAGAGTAAACTGTCAAGATGGAAGACAAAAATCCTGCCTCCCATGAAATCTCAGAGGGCAAAATACAGACTCGTTCATATTCTATTATTATTTTAAGAAATGAAGTTCCTGAAATATTCAATTCAGGAAGCATGCACAGGCAGATGCAGGAACGAAACTGCATTCAGCTACCACCTGCACTCACAGTTGTTTTCATTGCTGGAGGTCAGGAATGGCAGCAGAGGAAAAATGGAGAACTTACTAATTTTTTTTCTTCATTCATCTTGTATGACAAAATGCAGGTTTTATTTATTTCCCTCAAAATTGTATAGACATATGGCTCGCCAGCCTTCTGGCTGTTGTCATGGCTGCCATGGCTTCATTAGGGAACTTATTATTACTTTTATTCTTGTCCAAATTTTATACCCCAAAAGCTGCTACTTTCACAATTTGCCATCAGAATGGCAACTTGTATTCCCTCCTTGAGGAACATACTTATTCAAAGTAAATTATCTCATCTGGTAACGTGCATATACCATTATTTCTTAACAGAGGAAAAGAATGGAGTTGATGTTCTTTGCTAAGAAATTAAGAACAAGGCAGCAGGAAAAGATTTCAAATGTCCACCATAAGGACACAGTTTAGGGCACTTAAACAACAAAGAAAAATTTCAAAGCTGATCAGTACTATTTATTCTTTGAAAATCCGCTCACACAACAATCCACCCTCTTTGGTTGGGGGCTCAGTTGCAATGGTCAGTCTTCACCATTACAAGACACCATGCTTTCCAGCAATATCTGAACTACCTGATTCTAAAAGCCACAGACTTCTCCCTTTCGAGGCCATTGCAGAACATTCAGCAATTCTCTCTTATATTTTTTTTTTGGTATGATGGAACCATGATGATTTCATTGGCATGGGAAACTAATACTTTGAAAATCAAATACAAATGTAGATAGAACCACCTAGAAAGGTTCTTATTTTGTGCTTGAATGTGATGGGAATGGAACAAGAAGAAATAAAGGGATGGCTTGGGCATACATAACTAACTTCTTCATGGAAAACTAAACCAGCAATTTTGGCCTTTGGCTACAACTTTGAGCAAGAGTTTAATGTTAAAATGGTTTGTAGAGTTGGCATTTGTTTGCATCCCTGTAAACACTGCTTGCTGGGATAGCTTAAAACACCCATACAGATTTCACTTCATCTCCTCATTGCCTCTCTGTGTACAGAGTTACAGGTATATTCAGTCTCCTCTTATTTGGAATTCTAATAGCATTCAGAACATGGACACTTTGCAGTAGTTTCTGAAGGAAGGCAGTTTGGCTTTTATCATAGGTTTGATAATGCATGCACTGAAAACAATAATAAGATTGGGAAAAGGAGACATGGCTGCAGGGGAGAGACAGGCTTGACAGTTATAATTTAAAAAATACATCATGGACATACAAATACACAGAACAAATCGTAATTTGTTTTGATCAGAAATATGTTTGGGAAATTTAAGCAAGGAGGAACCAGCTTGTACCCTCTATTACTAATTATACCATGCATCTATGTAGTGGAAGTCATACCTAGCAGTAACCAGGATTTTGTAACTGAGTTTATGTAAAGGCCCCTTAGAGATTTGATTCATCTGGAAATAAAAAACAGTACTTAGTAGAAGGGACAGTGCAATCCTGTGTTTGGCTTTTCCACCCTGGTACTATCTGTTCCCGCTTAATCATGCAAACTTTCTATAAGACACTTCAGAAAAACAGGATGCTGATAAGAGGCCAGACCCAGCTTCATCTGTACTCTGCTGACATAGGCCAATCAATACAGCAGCAAGTAGTGAAGCTGTAGTGATTCCAGACATCACCAGGGTACATCTTTCCAAGCTCAGTCACTGCTGCTGAGGAAGGCAACACCACAAATAATCAAGAGCAGCACAGTTGATCTTAACAGACCTAGCACCATGTGCATCCTGACTTTCTTGTACAGTATCAGTGAGGAAGGAGTTGTGGAAGATAAGTATGGCATGCAACTTTCTACATCAATCAAAGTGACAGAAGGAAAGCTTTAAGTCTGATTTACACTGGCATATAATGTGATAGAATAATATTTTTCTTCACAGAGAAGATAATGGCTGGGATATGACCCATCAACAGGATCAACACACAGAGAAAGCAATCAAGTCAAACCCACTATGATCACCTCCATATCTATTACTCAGTGACACTACTGGACCAGAGGGCTGAGGAATATCACTTCCTGAACTTACAGTGATACTTTTTTTTTTGCCTCTTTTGCACTATCTGGCTCAGGGAAAGGCAGTTTCCAGATGGTCATATCAAGTCTCTTCTCCTGCCATCAAACCACTGTATAAGAGGCAAGTTCAACAGGGATTTTCAAGAACATTCATATTTTAGTCACTAAATTCTCATTTCACTGCCCATCTTCCTCTTTTTGCAGATGAACTTTAACTACAGCTTGTTATTCTTCACACAGACTGTGGCATTATGCAAACTGGACAACACCTCAAAAGAAAAAAAAATCACTGCTGAGGATGTCTACCAACGTGACTGAAACGACTTATGCTGATTCTATCTGCATGTGCTTAAGCAAATAATGTTCAATGAACCTTTCAATGCAAGAAAGCTTGGTACAGGTATACCATAGTATCAGTGGAACTATGTGCAGATCCGTGTTATTGCTGCTATTCTTCCTTCTGCAACTGCCCAAGAGATTGCTCTGGCAGTTCCCAAACCCAAATAGCAGGCACTACAGCACCATGGCGGCTTCTTTTCTCTGAAATTGTTTGCAGAATTGATGCTTGATATCAGAAGTGAAAGCTTTTCCCTCCTACCTTCTTGGGGAAACTGCCTTGAATTCTCCATCACAGAAAAGGACTGCCTTCCCCTTATGTACAGTATGGATGGCTGGCACCATACTCTTGGCTTACACCAAAATAAAAGGCTGTTATATATGTATAACCTTGAAAGGGGCTGTCACCCATGAAAGATCTTCATATAGCAGTCTTCTGGCCTCAAAGACTAGAGCCACAGTTCCCCACTGAAATTCAACTTCTCTGTCATTTAGTTTAATGAACACAACAAAGTGATGCAAACTCACATCCTCATCCAACATACTGTCCCCAATCATACTACCTGCTTTCACATCCCTTCTACCAAAGGACAGAAACTAAGCCACCAAAAATACCAGAAGAACAGCTTCATTACTATGTTTCCCTGCACTGCAGCACAAGCACTTCTGCTATCCCAAGGACAGTGTCCTAAATGTAGAAGGCTGGGTCAGCAGTGAGTGAAACTTTTTCTTATTTGTGTAGGCTTCTGCCTACAATCATCTTCATGAACTTCCAGCCTTAGACAAGTCAGTATGATTAATATTACTTTGAAAATCTCTTGAGCTTTCAGTTTCCACTTGAGACTCTAAGTGGGCTAATCTCCCTCTCAAACACCTAACATTTCTGGCCTAAGTTACACCTAACAAAAATTTTCCTCCTGCAGTGTAAAGACAGAAGTTTAGTTAGACTTTACCTTTTTCTTCTGTTTTAGGTTGGAGATGACTGAATGACCTCTTCCTGACCTGAAACTGCATGCCTGCAGGTCTGAAACAGCTAAAAAACCTCTCTCAATAATGACTGAAAGATGCTTCTGACAGTAGAAGAGACATAGCCTAGAGACAGATTTTCTGATTTGCAAATACACAGATTTAGAGACAAGGCATCAGGGAGTAATCACATGGTATGAAAATTCTTGACTTGAATGTTTAGCATTAGATCAGCCACAAAATAGCCTAGTTAAAAAAAAAAAAAAAAAAAAAAAAAAATTAACAAAAAGTTATGATTATAATAGGATACTTAAAAACATCAACCTTTCATTGGATAGGTAAGCAGGCTGTGTAGCATTCATCAAGGTGAGCAAGAAATAGATGGGATATTCTCAGAGACCCTACAGCTTCAGGAGCCTCAATCCCCCACAACAGCTGCAGGTGGGCTTATAAATTTGACTTAAATTAGTAGCAATTTCTGTTTTCTCAATAGAAAAAATGTAGGCATGCTTCTTGAATTTTAGTCACTTTATAAACTGTACGAACAGTAGAAGGACCAAGCTCCACCAAAGTTACCTATTGAGACAAGACTGATTAATTCATAAGATGGAATCACAAAAAGAGAAAAGACAAGTGTTCAATTTATGTTATGTACCAAAATTAAATTTTAATACCTTTTTAATATACTCATTAAAATTGTGCTTCATAAAAGAAGTACACATTCTTTACAGTGAAGCCTATAAGGAATACATGCATTTTATGTCTGAATGGAATGTTTTAGTTATTTAACAAAGTCTGGTAACACAATCTAATGAAAAGCCCTGAAATCCTAAATATTCTACCAGTTGCAGAGATGGCTTTTCACATTTAGCAAATTATAAAAATATTTAAGGGTTTGAGCCTGCAAAGGCTTGAAGGACCATCAATACCTATTGAGTTCAGTGAATATTTAGGGTGCTCACAATGTGCAAAAAGGCTAACGGTTTTGACAGAAAGTCTGGTTTTCCACCTATAATTTTTTTCTAACAAAGCAATGCCCATCTCTACAGCACCCGCCAATATTATCACAGTACTCAAGAAGAGTCTACAGCTGCCATTCAGCCACATGTGTAGCACTGGAAACTAGATCTAAACTTCTTCACATTGAAGTTACTACCCTAAAGGTCAGGAACACTGATTCAGGGGTGCTTTTCAGCCCTGAGACATTCACACACAGTCGCCTTGGCAGTCAAGTATCTTCTGCAGCGCAAGTGGTTCAATGCCAAGGACAGTGTTTCCCATTTTGTTGAACAGCCTTGTAGAAAACAATTCAGCCATATGTAGGGACTTTTCTGCTTCAGGCTGCTTCCAGGCCTTTCATCCAACCACAAGAAAAAAGTCCTGCGTTTATACCTCCGGCAGGTGGAAATCATACATTCACTTAAGCACAAGAGAGGAAATCCTGCACACTTGGCATTTGCTGAACTTACAGCACCTTTCCAGATTTCAGAGGGGACAAGGGCATGCTCTGCAAGGTGGATCCTACTGTAGAGGTTAAGAGGCATCATTCCATTGACTACGTATGTGTCTTAATTGAAAGAGTGTTCCAGCTCTCTTACCATATCTCCTGCTCCATCTTTCCTTCCACCTTCAGAGAGAGAAGGAAAGCTTTTATTGCACAAAGGTCACTGCTTCCATAAAAACTGTAATAACAAAAATAATCTTTTGTCCACTATATTTAATTGAAGATCTAGAAAGCTTAGTTAGTATACCTAAATTTTAGGTAAAAAAGGGACATCTTGTAAAGAAGTCTTTTCCATCATGTTTATACTATTGCTAGCTAGAAAACAAGTCTATAATGCCATTGATATATTCTTTCTTTCTCTCTAGGCATATATTGAAATGAACGAGCAGAAAGCATATTTAAAAGGATCAATACAGAAAAGCCAATAAAGATGGTAGGCTAATTTGGGCAGAAGGACGGTGCTACCTCTCTTTCTATAATTAAAGATGACAAATGGCTGTCTTTATTTCATCTAACTGCTGCATACGGCACATCAGCCAAACTGCAAACAACTTCAGGCCTGAGGGATGAATCTTTTCAAGAAGTACCTCTTGACAGAGCACATACTACACATACTGATATGGCTGGTTCATGATCAGTATGGCTGTTCTCCCATCATGTTAGTAATGTGAAACATAACATGCAAGTTTTCCTATTTTAGCAAGAAAGTTCTAATGAAATTTATTTCAATCAGTGAAAAAAATTGCTTCCTGGATATCCCAGGCACAGCTTTGCCAGGGCTCTAACAAAAAAACCAGGTGGAATCTCACTGGCACTTGCCACGTGGAAATGAGATCTTTTGGTCTAAACTATCGCATCATAGTATCAGTGCTACATTTTTATGAGTCTGCAAAAGAAAAATTGCCCTTGTCCACCATTCTGTCTAAATTTTATACATAAAACCAACTTGTTAATGCTGTGTTCATAAGCACTTCTTGGAAAAATCTGCATGTTCATGTACATTTCTTATTCATAGTAGGTAGTATCTACTTTTAGCAAAATTGCATGGAAAGAAGACAGAGTAAAAGTAATATTTGACTTACATAATTCATACAGTTCTTGGGTGCAACTCTTCACTAGATCTACACCTTTTAATCTTATGTGCAGTCAGCCAAATGTTTTCTTAATGAAGTGCCAGAAAGGAAACTAGTCAGCTAATCTTTCGATACCTTAATAAAAGTTGGCAAGATTTAACAAAGTACTTCCTGTTTTTCCTCCCTTTTAGTGCTAATGAAGAAAGACATTTAAGATTATTGCAGATTTACCCCTTTGCAGGGTACTGCTCACTACTCAGTTGCACATATTGAATATTTCATCTTGACTTTTCATTGCTACTGATCAGTTTGTGCTCACTGATAAATTTTCCTTTTACTGTCAGTTCTCAACATATCACAGTTCAAAGTGTTTTGCCATCCTCCTTAATCTGTGCAGGTCATTTTCTAAGGCACTTGCATTGGTCTTTTAAATACTTAAACTCTATAATCAAGTAATCTCTTCTTTCTCAAGGTTTCTCAGTAGCTTGGGTCTTCCTCCAGGAAAGAGGCTTTTAAATCTCCAGGTTGGAACTGTACCCTTTTCTGCAACTGACTTTCTGCAGGAATTTTAATACTTTTTCTGAACTTCAGTGTTTAATATTTTTAACAGCGATTTTTGCAAGAAGAGTAGGGCAAGGGATACTACACCTAACAGAGCAAGTCTTTTGATTTTAACTAATTATCTGTGTTATGCAGCCTACATACTTCACTAAATTTTTGACACTCTCATAGCACAGGGGGTTTTTTAATTTAATTGTTTCCTACAACATTTAAGGCCTATTTCTCCTACCAAGCATGCAAATTCTTCTGGAAGGCATGCAAAGGCACATGAAAACAACAAGGTGCTTGGTGACAGCCAGCATGGCTTCACTAAGGGGAAATCCTGCCTGATCAATCTGGTGGCCTTCTATGATGGGGCCACGGAACTGATGGACAGGGGTAGAGCATTTGATAACAGCTACCTGGACTTGTGTGAAACGTTCAACTCTGTCCCGCACGACATCCTGGTCTCTAAATTGGAGAGACATCAGTTTGATAGGTAGACCAATTAGCAGATAAAGAACTGTCTGGATGGCTGCACACAAAGAGTTGTGCTCAATGGCTCAATGTACAGCTGGAGGCCAGTAACAAGTGGTGCCCCTCAGGGATCGGTCTTGTTCAGCATCTTTGTTGGCAACATGGACAGTGGGATTGAGTGTGCCCTCAGCAAGACTGTTGATGACACCAAGCTGCGTGGTTTGGTTGATATGGTGGAGGACAGGAATACCATCCTGAGGGACCTTCACACACTTGTGAGGCGAGCACATGCCAACCTGATGAAGTTTAACCATGCCAAGTGCAAGGTCCTACACCTGGGTCAGAGCAATCTCAAGCACAGCTCCAGGTTGGGCAGAGAAGAGATTCAGAGTAGCCCTGTGGAGAAGGACTTGGGGGTGTTGGTCTATGAGAAAATGAACATGAGCCGGCTTCAGTGTGTGCATGCAGCCCAGAAAGCCAACCATATCCCGGGCTGCTTGAAAAGGAGGGTGACCAGCAGGTGGAAGGAGGTGATCCTACCCTTCTACTCTGCTCTTTTGAGACCTCACTTGGAGTACTGTGTGTAGTTCTGGTGTCCTCAACATAAAAAGGACATGGAACTGTTGGAACAAGTCAAGAGGAGAGCCATGAGGATGATCATGGGACTGGAGCACCTCCCGTATGAAGATAGGATGAGAAAGTTGGGACTGTTCAGCCTGGAGAAGA